>DWGR01001259.1:0-16851 GCA_018247715.1 Heliconius burneyi
GAGGGGTGTTCTGAAAGACCGGCGATACGATAAATGGGGTTTTTTTAGTGGTTAACGCGCAAACTTGTGTCTTCAGGGGGTTAAATTGAACCAAGTTCCTTTCACCCCATGAAGAGACATTCTCGAGAGATGTCTCAATGACTTTGTGGTTTATTCATTTGATTCATTATACAATATCCTGAGACCGTCGTAGCGCAGGGATCATCTAAAGTGCGCGTGAAAACGCGACGGTTGCAGTTCAATTCCACTCGGGGAATGAAATTTTTAATATTATTATTTCCTCGTTCTGGTAACGAGGCAAAAACTCAACACATAATGCCTTAAGAATTCGAAGAAAGTAGGGAGTGTCTTAATGGAGAACAATATTTTAACACTAGGTTCCCAGGTTCTCTTTCCATGATATATGCAGATACGACGTATAAATATACAATGTGTATAATTTTATGCCGAAAATTAAATTTATAATTATAAATATATGATAAAATTATAAGGTCCCTATAATTTTACGCTGCTTTATAAGATAAGAGTAGTTTCTAAAACTATTTTCTGAATGCTTCAAGTACTTGTCATGTTCGTAGTAAAGAAAAAAAATACCATGGTATTAACAAATTTACATTTTGGTTTAGCATTTAAGTGGATAAAATAATTTATATAATGTTTAAGATAATTCTAGTAATTTTTTAAAAGTAGCTATATAAGTTAAAATATATATAATACATAGTTACGTATTGCCTAAAACAAATAATTTCGATGACCACGATTTTTATATAATTGAATCTTCTAAGAATGCCAATTTAGCTCGACCCTCCAGTCTATAATCTTATTTCCTAAGAGATTCCACTCCAATACCTTCATAAAGATTATAGATAGATGTGAAACCTACTTAGATCAGAACGATGTTAAAAACTACAATAAATGGAGTTTATTTAATTCAAGTACTATATTTTTCCCTTTTTCTAATAGTTTGTGGAATAGGATGAGAGAGGGTAGTGATACATTATTGAGTTCTTGACTTTTCTATATACTTTTTGTTATAGGTGTCAATATGTACATGACTATGTACGTACTGAAGTTCAGATACATGTATCTTTTAAATATTGTCAACTTATGTTAACATATATTTAACTTAATATTGATTATATACATAGATTTAATTTTATTTTAATTTTTTTATGGGAAAAGACATGGCAAACGAGCGTACGGGTCACCTGATGGTAAGTGATCACCGCCGCCCATAACACCGCGTAACACCAGAGGAGCTACTGGTGCGGTGCCAGCTTTTGAGGTGGTTGGGCGCCGGAGCCCGGCATTACCTAATGCGAAACGCAGTGGCATAAAGCTATTACTTCATGCCGGTTTTAAATGCCGGGGGTGGTAATGATCCGGTCGAGTCGGCCCATGCGTGTAGCCATTGCTGGCGACGTGACTCTCCCACTCGTACTTTAGTCGCCTCTTACGATACCACCAGTACCAGGGTGATCCTTTTCTAAGCCGGGAACACACGGCTAAACTCGTGTAAACGAGGGTATATGTAGGTGAAAAAGATTATAAAAGCAATGAAACAGTTTCAAACAGTTAAATCGGGCATTAGCTTGTAGGTATATAATATGAACCACACCACCTGGATACGTGGCACTCTACTACGCGCACCATGGAACTGTGGCATGGCCTACCCGCGGCAGTGTTTCCAGGTCGATATGACATGGGTACCTTCAAAAAGCACGTCTATCTCCATTTTAAAGGCCGGCCATGCACCTGTAGCTTCTCTGGTGTTGCACGGGGTCGCTCGTTTGCATTGTCCTTTTCCGTAAAAAAAAAGGCAGCGACCCTTATTGGAAGGAAACTCATATAATGGTTATTGGGTGATACATATCACTTATTACAATTACGTGGAATATCTTTCCGAATAATTTAGAAACATATATACGATATGTGTTTTTGCATACTTGCCGTAGTAGCGCTGTACTATGTTTTGATTTTCATTCCGTTAATTGTTGATAATTAACATATAGAATATTTAGATCAAAAATGGCGGCACTGCACATTAAGTTATATAAGTTATCATTTCATTGTACAATGTGATATTTGATTAATTTTGTTTGTAAATACTTTGAATTAGATCGAACAATGCATATCAAAATTACGCTAGCATTGCAAGCTACAGTCATATATTACCGCTACAATCTACCATTTTTGATTGAAATTTCAAAATGAATGAATTTCACACTTGTATACCGAGAAAACCATAAAGTACCACTTCCATAAATGGAATAAAAACGTAAATATCTACCATACATTCTTTCTTATAAGCAAAATAAATCTTGAGGCCGTCGTGGCACAGGGGCACAAGGATGTGACTGTAACGAGACGGTTGTGTGTTCGATCCCTATTTGGGGCAATGAATGAAACTTATGAATATTTTAATATCTACCCACTGGCATCAAGGCTTAAAGTCTAGCGTTGAGTTCCGCCACAATCATGAATATACGTGGAACTATTAAAAAAACTAAATTTAAAAAGACAATTTCTTGGCAAATTATCACCTTCACGCTGTATCCCACACACAGCAGCAGAATCTAATGATAAGACACTCCGTTTCCCACTTTCTGCCGAATTGTAAATAATTCAATATATTTTTTTATTTTATCAAGATAATCCCAAAAATTAATATTATTTTATTGCACGATTTAAGAAAATGTCTATATTTCTATATTTAATAATAATAATAATGTCTATATTTTTATATATATTATTATTTTAACTGCTATGTTCAGATGACACAGCAAGTAATTGAAATTTATATTATAATTTTAAATACTACTCCAAATAAGCCCACAAAGCCGTGTGTTCCCGGAGGCTTAGAATAGGATCACCCTGGTACTGGTGGTGTCGTAAGAGGCTACTAAAGTACGAGTGGGAGAGTCACGTTGCCAGCAATGGCGACACGCATGGGCAGACTCGACCGGATCATTACCACCCCGGCATTTAAAACCGGCGTGAAGTAGTGGCTTTATGCCACTACGTTTCGCATTAGGTAATGCCGGGCTCCGGCGTCCAACCACCTCAAAAGCTGGCAACGCACCAGTAGCTCCTCTGGTGTTACGCGGTGTCGTGGGCGGCGGTGATTTCCATAAAAAAAAAACAAAAGAGTCACCATGTCGTCATCCGTCATCAAATATAAACAATCTATTTTATTATATTTATATACCGAAAACAATTACAGTAGTGTAGTACACCAACCAACAAGTAGCTACATACTATACCGTTATTAATGCAGTTTAATTTTTTTATGCACTTCATGATCTTTCAGTCTAAAGCGTGTTTTTTAATTTTATTTTAATATATTAAAGAATTCTATTCTAACTAACATTAAGGCATGAATAATATATTCGGAAAGAATATTTTTTTAAGTTAAAGTCTCAAAAACGGAGTTTAAGTGATCTACACTATTTATCTATGCATGTAAATAAAATTAAATCAAATCAGCTTCACGCTGCATTCCGCACACCCTGCAGTGTGAACTCAGAGGGAACTTAGTGATAAGACACTCCGTTGCCCTCTCGTTTGTTACCCATATTGCCAATATTATTCTTCCTCGAGTGGGGATCGAACCCATGACCGTTACGTTACAGCATATTACACATATATAAATTTCTATTTCATATACTTTTTATTTTTCACGCGTTTCTTAAATCAATCTAAAACGGAATGGACGCGAGATAGTAATACTTCTATAACACTACGTGTTGGGTGATAAAACACAATTTCGTTCTTTATATTACTAATTAGGTCGCGGAAAGAAAAAATATTAAATAAAACATGAATTTGTATGAATGAGTAAGAACAAAAATATTTTATGTATAAAGCGTGTGTATAGTGTGACGCTAGTCGTGGTCGTAACTGGCTGTGGTTTCAATATCCACTCGAGGAAATTAAATATTTATTTAAATATTTCGATTTCTTCGCTCTGGTGTCAAGGCCAAGTGCGACATTGAGTTGGCCACTCAACACGCAATGTTTCCAGAATTCGGCGGATAGTGGTGCAACGTGGTGTCTTAACACTGGCTTTCGTCTCTCTATCCTGCTGTATACAGGATACAGCGTGAAGCTATATATAAAGTTAAATAATAGAAAGTTAATGCTAATATTAATAAAAACTAATTTCTAAGTCCCTTATATAATATAACATAATATAACAAACTGTTGTATATACTTTCATGTTTTTACAGAGCGTTGGTATTTTAATGGGCACTTTGTGGACTTTCTTAAGCGGCTCCTTCATTTCTGTAATTACACAAAAGCAATCCAGCTAATGTGATTTCGTGTTGCGTGACTGAAAACGTACCCTTGCTTTTTTCTCTGAAAGTCAGAATAATTAAGTGTTTTCGGGTAAATTGTTTGAAATTAACGCTGTTTGTGCTTACAAGTCCTATTTGCGTGTACCTCTTTAGTAAAGTAGGTTGATTATGTCTAGCTTCGGTATAATACTGAGCTTGGGTTTTGTAATAATACACGTGTTATGATTGTTGTTTTTTTTGCATTTGGTATTTAAAATGTTTAATTAAAATCTTATAGTCAACTATTTAAAATAAGCTTAGATACGTAAGCAAAATAATAAATTTATAACAAATACTATTACTGTGTAACTAATTAAGCAAGTGGGCTATAATTACACATTTAGTTAAATATTGAAACTATGAGTTATATATATATTCTCAGAAACCAAACATATAACCATTTGGCAATAATAAATAAATATTGATATTTCCAGGAACATTATAGTTTGGTTTATTTGTAACATGAAGTTTGAAACAGATATCGAAAGGGTAAAGTTTGGCACTCGCTTCGAATTTCAAAGGCCACGCGATTGGACTTAGAAATGTCTAATCTTAAAGAAACTTTCAAAACTTAGGAGGAGGAAGATATGCTTGAAAGAAATAATGAAAAGTATGCAATCTAATTTAAAAGTTGTATGTACGCTGGTATGTCCCTTGTTAAGATGTATTTTTCAGTTCTAAAAATGTTTTTGGGTAAGGCTTTATGTATGTATGTTACTACTAGATGTAAAATCGCTTGGTAAGCTGTAAATAACAAAATAGTGTGAACACAATCGGTATTTATCTTATGTTAGGTATATTTATCATATTTAAAAGCCATACAAAAAATATTAAAGTCCTCTAATAACAGCCTCTAAAATAATGTTATGAAAAATATCAAGCCACCTATATGTATAATATGTAAAAGTAAAACAATTTATAATTAATAAGATAAATATTTGAATAAATCAATATAAAATAAAGTGTTATAATATAATCGTCATATATTCTCATGATGTTCAGATATCCACAATAAAACAGTCCAACGAACGTAATATCTGGTGTACAAAATTGAAAAATTAATTGTTTCATTCTTTCCCGCGAGTTGAGTTCGAAACACAACACAAAAAACAAGCGTGATTGAATTATTTTAAAACGTATGCTTACCGAAGCGTCAAGGAAATATATTGTGAAAATTATATATACGGTTTCAAGTTATGAAGCGTATCGCGATCCTTAAACAGAGGTTCGGGGTTTACGAGTTTGCCACATATCGTCGTGAAAGGTACCAGATGAGATACGAACTTATTATCATATTTCGTCTCCGTATCTTCCTTCTTGGTGTTGACAAAAATCACGATATTGCCCCAAGTACCTATAAAGACAGATTAAACTTTTCCCGGCGAAATATTTGTTTGCGGAAGCTTACAGTTTTCTTTTTTGTTATTTTTCTCACAAGAAACAATTTTAACAAAAGTTTCCGTGTAATCGTTTTATTTTTTCTACTTTGGAACGCTTAAAACATACAAAAAGGCGGCGTTTATTTTCGCCACTCAACACGCAATGCCTCCAATATGGGAGAGTATTAATGGGAAGGGAGTGTTTTAACACTAGATTCCCAGGTTCTGTCTTCTATCTTCTCAGCTGTGTGCGGGAGACGATGTAAGGCTAAGTAAAAAATATCGATGCGTATTACGTGTGGTTAGGATTTGATATCCAGCACAAATGAAAATAACCTTTAGTTATACAAAAATGAAATAAATTATTTGAAAGTATGTATGTATGTTTATCAATAAATCACAATGACATAAATATATGTTCCATTTTAGCATCCGTTTTGAAAATTAAATCCATTTACAGATCATGTGAAGTGAATGAGCTCATGATTATAATATAGATTTAATATACCAATGGAAGTTGTTAGAAGGAAATATATACTGTTTTTTTTAATAAGTTTTTACCAGAAGTTAAATTGTAGATTCCTACTAGTTTAATTCTTTTTACCGTGAGCACATTATTATGTTAACTTTTGTATTTTCTCTTAAAGAGGTTTGCTCAAATATATAAGGGAAAAGTTTTTTCTTATTACGCAGCTTAGCTAATTTGTTGTGCATTTTTTAATTATATATACGAGTATAACACATAAATACTTACTATAAATAAAAATAGATTAAATGATAAAATAATTATTTTAATTATGACAATAAATTTGCCTCTTGCAGGTTATAGGAAGGAGATTACAAGGAGAGAAAGAGAGTTCTTAGTGACTGTGGAAAGAACGTTAGCACCGATGAAGCTTGTCAATCATGAGTGCTTGGTGCTGCATCGTGATCATAATGTGCACGATCAGCAATGGGATCTTGTCTCCGGCACCAATGAATGCTGAAGCTAAGGAGCCGTATGGTAATTATACATGTTTTATATTTTAAAGTCCTATGCATCTCCTGCTTATAGAAGACTAAGAGAGAGCACCTAGTGTTGAGATATTAGTGTTGAAATGTTTTCTAATACCCTGCTATTTTCAAAATATGATTATTATGTGATAAAATTCAACAGTGCACTTTGTATTATCGAAATTGCTACTCGTATAGTTCCCCTGAGAAAGCGAAAACCTCCTAATGTTAGTAAGGAGCTACACAAGAAAGCTACAGTCGTATAAGTGTAACACATTTTACTTTGGCTAGTGGTGTTTTTTGGACTTAGAATTCGAAATTTCGATTTGTGGTTTATACGGCTGGTATATACTAGTGTTTATACAACATATTAAATTGTAAAAAAATAATTTGTATTTTACCTAACATTTTGAATCCTAATTTTTAAAGACCTTTTGTACCCATAAAATGTAAAAACAGTACATGCAGCGTAGCATATATTACTTTTGCTATATCTCAAAAAATTTAGCTTTCTTTCATACTTTTGAAAATAGATAAAGAACATTACTAAAATATTCGAATCGATCCTAATTTGACTTCCCGAGAGACTGAGATCAGTAAATATCTACGAAGTTCGGAACAAGTTGTGTATCAGACTCAATAATGCCACTTGAACGGAGACCAAGTGGGATTTAGAGATTGCTTTGATGTTATTCTTCATAGCGATTGTCGGTCGATTGCTGCTTTTCGTTTTCGAGTGTCGTACCTGTTATAATAAATTATATTGTCCTGTTTTTTATATTTATGCATGTTTAGTAGGTATGATGTTCCGTGACAATAATTTAATCATTTTTAAAGTTTTAAAGTATTTTTACGTGTGAATTGGACTGGATGCGGAAGGCGGAGGATTGGCGCACCCTGGGAGAGGCCTATGTCCAGCAGTGGACCCGAATAGGCTGATTTGATTGATTGAAGTGTGAATATGTTATAACTTACTATTAAATTTCATCTTCTACTTCAAAAAAGTCTTCATACATTACCGCGAATGAAATATACCACAAAATATATTCACACAAAAGATAGATAATATTAATGAAATATTGCGTTATTTATCTTTCAGAACGACTTTCTATGAATATTTAAAGTCGGACTTCATGACAACAAATATATGAGTTACTGGACTGTTTATGTTTTTTATGAGAATTATATAACAAGAAGTTGTGCCAAATCGGCTTTATTATGTAATAGTCCTGTAAATAATACGTCGATATATATATATATATATATATATATATATATATATGTGGGTGTGTGTGTGTGTGTCTATGCAGTCCGTTCCCCATTTTCCGCCAAATTCGGGAGGCTTGACTCCGCGCTTTGCCTGGCCACCAAAATGAAGAAATCAAAATATTATTCTGAAGGCGACAAATATATTTATTATTATTTAAGTATATATAGAAATATGTTTTCCACGCAATAATTGTGTAGATAATAGATTGATACGGGAATGAAAAAAAATATGTTGAAATCTCTTTATTGGGCCGGTTGTGCCGCAAGGGCACAAAGTGACTTTATTTTACTCAAGTGGTTGTGGGCTCGATCCCCTCTCGAGGAAATTAAATATATATATATATATATATATATATATATATATATATATATATATATATATATATATATTTTTTTTCATTTCTTCGCTCTAGTCTCAAGGCCAAGCGCGGCGTTTAGTGCCGCCACTCAACACGCAACGTCTCCAGAACTCAGCCGAAAGTGGGGAACAAGTCTTAACACTAGGTTCCTTCTGGCTACCTTGATGTCTGCGGGAGCGTGAAGCTGATTTTTTTACTTTGAAATATATAAAGTAAAAGTTATATAAAAAGTAAAGTTACGTAGCATAATACTTATTTCTCGAAAACGTATAAAACTTGGAACGTAGCGGGATTTGAACACGCGCCTCTTGGAAACCGACCAAACGCTCTGACCACTAAGACAGGTTCTCATCAAGCAAAGACAATTAAATCAAAGATAATTGCTTATAATTATCATTAAATTTCGACAACTAAATTTTTGACATTTTTGTATAAAACTTTATAAAGAGTTAGTTGATTGGAAACTATAAATAAGTAATATATCTCGTACATCACACAGTTTCAAAGGCCTGGATAATTTTATGTAAATCATGACATAAAATAGTACACACGACGTGTGCAGTGTGTGTGTGTGACAGTTTGGTACTTTTATTCCAAAGGTCAATGTTAAACACGTCCGAATGGACGTATTATCTGTGTTCAAATTTTATTGAGGTTTTTATTACAATACCGTTTGTATTGTAATAAAATCTATATAAAATAGCCTTTTTTTACAAAAAAATGCATTTATATTTCAATTGTGTTTGTTATAAATATGTGATAACAATTGTAAGTAAAGATTTATTTGGAGTCAATATAGATAAATATATCGTCTTGGCTTTTGCTGAATATTTGCCTTTCATTAAATTTATTAATATTAATAATGAGTATTTGCCCGTCACTAAATGCTATTATTATTTTATATTTTGATTTAGGTAGCGTCTTTATAGGTTTATTAGCGGTATTATAGGAAAACACATTTCTTATACAATCTAAAATTGTAGTGCTCGCGCTTATTCGTTTGTTAAGAGAAGCTAGTTTACGCCATATCCAACAAGAGTCTGTAGAGAAAATGAAAATAAATGTTTAAACACTCGAAAAGCTCGAAGTTGTAAACTTGAAATCTCTATTTAAACCACGAGCGTTATTTGCTTTAAATTTAAAGTACTATTGAAATAATAGTTTAATGAAAATATGGTGATAGTTTTGTATTATACAACAGTAATAATTTATTGTAGATTTATTTTCTTATATTATGTCCCTTGTAAAATAAAAGCTATATTTAAAAAGAAATTACATTTAAATAAATATCACTGGTTGGTATTACATAAAAGATGGAATATTTTTTCCCCGCCATTTTGGATATTGATATATACGTTAGCAACCTATTATACACACAATAATTAGATTCTTTTTAAAAATGACGTACAAAAATCGTCTATTATTTCATATTTAACAAGTGAACCCCATATTACAGTATTACTAATTTTCAGATCGTCAATATTGGTATGCTCAAGCACAAGAGACGCTACAGAAACGCCTTCAGTACGCTTCGGAGAAAAATCCTGTTGCAAAGTGAGTCATATAATATTAGTTTACTGTTATATACGTAAGACAAACAAGTATATTATAATATTTTATTATGTTTAAATTGTTTAGGAACTTATGTGGTATATTAAACGTAAAAGTATATATAATTTTTTTGATAATTTAAATTGCGAGACTGGTTATGGGTTCGATGCCCACTTGATGAAATGAAATATTTTATTAAAAATTTATGACATTAAATGTATCATTACTGATTCATTCATGTTATTTTCAGGGGATTTAAATTAATAATTAATTGATGATCTATCGTCTATGCAGTTATATTAATAGGCCTGTATTGTCTTTGAGTTGATTGAACGGTTTCTATGTAATTTGAATGCTTATTACTATCGAATTAGCATATATAAAGCGCAAATCTAAAAGCAATACCTATGTTGCTATTAGATTCTATTATTACCATTATATTGTGTTTGTATGGCTATAGTGCTATTTTAAGTTGCTTAACTAATACTGACAAAACTGTACAAATGGCATGAAACCTAAAAAATCTATTTTAGGTTAGGAAAAATATACAAATGAAAATTAGGGTGTTGAACTTTTTGGATGGGTGCCTACCTTGATATTATTTTATAGATTTCTGTACAAGTACTTTTTAATTTTATTGTTTTCAAGATTAAACTAACTGTTTTAATAAATAAAAGAAGGCAATTATCATGCAAACATATTTTATTTTATATTCACGTTGTAATTCCGCACATAGGCAGAGGGAACCTGAGAATGTAGTGTTAAGACACTTCCCCACATACCGCCTTGTGTGTTGAGCGGCGATACTCATCCGCGAGCTTTGCTTGAATACCAGAGCGATGAAGAGAAAATGTTAAATATTTTATTTCCCTGACCAGAATTCCAACCCACAACCATAATAGCGTTTCCACGCTTGTGCCCCTGCACTATGATTATGAATAGTCAGCCTCAATCAATAATATAAGTACATTTGATGATTAAACGTATATATTTAAGTATTTAATTTTATATATTTCTTTGTTTTTGTGTACAATAAAGTATATTCTATTCTATTCTCTTTTTGACGTTATCCTTGTAATCATTTAACCTCTTTTCATAAGGAACGTAATATTAGTGGTCGGTGACGGCATGAGCTTAACAACGGCGACGGCAGCCAGGATACTTCGTGGTCAGCGTAGGGGTCAGTCGGGGGAGGATACGGATTTAGTTTGGGATACATTTCCAGCTGTTGCACTTGCTAAGGTATTGTTGAAATAATATGACATTTATTTGTTAAGAACTTAAATAAGATTTTTATAATAATTAATATGATTGTTTCAATGATAGCGTTGAATAAATTTTAAATTAAGATTACTTAAATTTTGTAAATGGATAAACTTAAACATGAAATCCACCAAACTTTAATCAATGTTTGAAAAACTGTACTTAAGTAGCACTTCAGTTGAAATAAACATAAAATTTATACAGTAATACGAATTTATTAAAATATATGCGCAAGAATTATGCTTAAAAAATAAATATAACATTTCTCATATTTGAAATAAAAAACTTTAGAGGAGATTCTAGAAGTAGATATATTATTTTGGCCTTAGTTAGTTTAGCAAAGACTGAGCCATAAAACAGTCTACGGCTCCGGCGTGACGTATTCCTATCGTTTGCAACTTTGGGCGATTTCCAATATCGTTAGTAGTTTTATATACACGATAGAATGGATATAAAAAAGTTTTCTTATTAACAATTGGAAGCTGTTAAAAATGGGTACTATTTATTAAATAATAGTTTCTACCGACTTCTATACTATAAAATCACAATATTATATTTAATTTAATTTATAACTAATTTTTAATTAGTAATTCTTAGTAGATATAAATATCGGTTAGTTGTACTTTATTTAAGGCGTTCCGAGCGTACCAGTTCAGCTCTCATCACTTCACCAATGTCACGTTGAATGGAAAACACACAAAGGAGAATCATTTAATTTAAATCAATCATCTTTATTTTAAATGACAGATGTGACATTAGATTTGACATTGATACCTTTACTTATAATTATTGCATTTTTTGCTTCACTCGTTTTGAGTGTTTTCCCGTTTGTTTGTTTTTCATGGATTATTTTTTCTCACTAAGCACCTATTTTATAAAAATTGTGTTGTAAACTTAACCTCACTTTTAGCAAACCTTTAATAATTCAGCTCAGACTGCCAAAATGACAGAATTTTCAAGGAGGGAATGATGTGCCTGAATTTATTTAATCATATCATTTTCAGCTCTTTGCACTCTGGGCCCAAACATATATCCAATTGTTTCAGTCCGCGTTACAGTCACACCCTTGTGCCACTGCTCCACGACGCCCTTATTTTATTAGTATTTTTAATTCGAAATTTTTACTAGTTAGCCAGACGAATCAAAAGAGCTCAAATTCGATGGGACCGTATCGTCTAATTACGTAGTTCTTATGGCCACCTTCCTGCTCGATCACCAGACCCTGGTTACCATATCAGTATCAAAAGTATCAAAGTACTCATCAAGATTAATCAAATGAGCTCAAATTCGATGGCTGCGTCGCTTAATTACGATGTTTCTTTGGTGACCTTCCAGCTTCATTATTAGATCAGTATGTCATAATACTATCCCATTGTCATCCGATGTATACATGTATGCAAAATGTCAGCTCAATCGAAAACCGGGAAGTGGGTTAAATTTAAGTTGTGAGATTTGATTACAGACAACGGGACAGGTGAAAATAAATAAAAGCTTGTAAAAAACACCAAGAATTGCTGTTAAAATGAATAAATATGTTTTTAAATATCTATTCGACGATACTCCACTAGACGTCGTTCGTTGATATTCTTTTTAATTTGACGACATTGTGACTGGGTGACGCTATGATGAGTTTTGATTGATGTTACTTTCAAAATGTAAATTGTGTTGTTCAGGCGACCCGTGAAGGTAAAATTAATTACCACTTATCTAACTTCAAATAGTAATGTCAAAGACGTTTGAAAACTAATAGAGGCGTCTACTAATTAAAATTGTACATTTTTATATTACAAGCTAAGAGCTTTCAACGTGAAGTCAATTAATTTAAATAGTAAGTTTCATCTTTGATCCCAAGTTAATCTCATGTAGAAACAAATCGGCAACTCTTGTATTATGAGGATAGGGTCCGGCAAGATTACGAAGGGTCTACATACACGGCGATCCGGCCAACTTAGTTATAACTATGTTAGTACATAATGTCATCTTTGGCCGTGATGAAAACTGAAGAGGATATGACTTACTTTATCAGTGTATGTTTTATTCGAACTTACTTCGTTTATTTTGTGGGTTTTGTTGGTTTTTGTCTTGTGTCAAGCCAAAGTCGTTAGATATAATAGGGAGATACCATCCCAGACATCTTATTCATGTATAGTTAACAGATATGAATGACTCTTTATGCCAAAGTTATGCAATAGTGCATTTTCGAAGAACTGTAAGTAATAATGAAACTAGACTAGATATCATTACGTCAGTCTGGTTGTTATATTTTGTCAAAGATATTTATAATAACAATTGTGAAGTAACTTGGGTTGCATGAATAAAGAATATTCCATTCTCTTACGTATCTTGGAAATAACAAGTTAACAAATAATAATAATACTAGTAGTGAAAGAATGCTAAGTGAATGTTTCCTAAGATCACTTTTGTTTGCCTGTCGTCTCCAAAGTTACTAGTACAAATGTTCACTGCCTCACGTCGGCCTCTATTCTCGTACTGTTGTTCATAAATAATACATTTTTTATCAGTTCCCTTGTCGTCTTACAAGGAAGGTTGCATAAATTACAAAGATATGTTTTTATTTATTCCATATATATGTACGACTATAGTTATTTCTCTGTCACAGGACTGCAATAACTATGCATGTGTAAAATATATTTTATATATGGGCCAGGTACAATAATAATAATTATAAGTTGTATAAAAAGTTCGGAATGCGCGCTCTTACGCGCTTGTTTCCAAGTAGCGCGGGTTCAGATCTCGTTCAAAAATGAAACGTATTTTTTTTATACATAAATAATATTTTTCTTTCCTAAGTATGGAATACCACTTTAACATATCACAAGTATTATAAAAAGCTACTTCATATTATTGTACGGCTTATATTTTTTATATTAATTACGTATTATAATGTAAAATCTATAATTACTTATCTATCTATACACAGACGTACAACATAGACGCTCAAACCGGCGAATCATCAGCCTGTGCGACCGCCCTGTTGTGCGGCGTAAAGGCTCGATACGAGACTCTTGGTCTGGATGCGAGCGGACGGTTTAATAACTGCGCATCCGCAATTAACTCTAAAGTCACTTCGCTGATAGATTGGGCGCACCAAGCGGGTAAGTGAAACTTTATACGAGATACTTAGATACAGGCTGTGCGGTTGAACTCTGATTGCTCTTGAAGTGCTTTTCGAAGTAATATTATATGTGTGTATTTATGGTGATATGAAATAGTACCATTGTTGTAACTGGATGGTGGGCTGGTTTATATTGGAACAAAATAATGACATCTGTTGATTCCAGGAACTGCTGTTAACTAAACAATCTGATAACATCTCTATATAGAAGTGTCTATTATTAGACCTTATTGGATAAAAAAATACTTTGATTTTTTCTTTATTGGAGGAATAGGAAACAGACATGGGTTTTTTTAAGTTTTATTTAAAAGAATTATATTAGAGTAATATCCACCCTGTACTTTGTAGATTCTGCAAGCTAGTCTATTCAGACAACATATACTTACAGCAATCGTACATTATTAAGAGAGATTAATAGAGTGGGTCCATTGCTAGATTGCTTTTTATTTCTCATGAGAGCCACATAAAGATGAAGAAAAAAATAATTAAGTGGGAAAACGATATAGCTCTAGATCATAAAACATTACACTGATTGCTCACTTATTAATTCTGTTTATTTTTCATTGGAAAATATATATTTCATATCTTATTGAAATTATTTTTTCTAATAAAATATATAGGAAAGTAAATTGAGTATTTTCAGGCTTATTCTGGAATTATGGATTCAAATATTGTATAACTTTTTATAAATAAATCATATGATTTTATTTAGTTAAAATATTTGTTTTACAACTAATCGAAAAACCAATACGCTAGCAGATGCTACGCTTATTGCGTTACGTAAAACGTGATAGATAATATATTGATCATATTTGCGGAAATCATTTGGTAAAATGAAGGTGATGAAGTTTGTTAGTTAAACGTTTGTATGTACGTATGTACGTTGGATTTCTTTGTAATAAATTAAGAAATATGTATTAAATGCTTTCTTATATATAACAAGCTTGACAAATGAAAAAATAAGATTATTATCGTGCTCCAGATGTTTTTGGTGTAATTTATTGTTAGCGAACATGGCAGCAGAAAATAAAATGGTTTACATTTTACATGATTCATGACATAATTTAGTTTTTTTTTTAATTTCTGTGCGCCACAGTCTTTGATAGTTCGTGCCTTTCTTACTCCTGCGATATTCTTGTCTAAATGTTAGTTAATTATGTAAAGTGTAAAGTGAACATTATTATTATTAACATCGTTTTATAATTAATTACCTGTATTGTTGAATAGTTTTAAAAATCAATTTTTAAATATACAAATGAAAATTACTAAATCTTTTTTATATTTCCTTGCGCTATACACAATTTCCATAGTAATTAAATTTCAAAGCAAATCTTCTTATTAATTCTTAGGTAAATCCAGTGGTATAGTAACAACAGCGCGTATAACTCACGCCACACCCGCCGCGCTATACGCACACGCGCCGTCCCGCTACTGGGAGGACGACAGCCGCGTGCCCCCCACCGTGAGACGGGACTGTAAGGACATAGCCTTGCAGCTGGTGGAAAACGAACCCGGTAGAAGTATTAATGTGAGTTTTTTATTTATTTATAGATATGATGCAATTTAAAATTTCTTCATCCTGGCATTATCCCGGCTATTCAATTGGCAAATAGACGATATGAGTTTTTCTGAGAAACAATTATTAGTTGCACATTTGAACGGTTTTAACAAAATGCTGTTGTTTCGATATTTTTATATAAGCCTCACTTCCCATCGTCAGATGTTAAATGATATTCTTTTAATACTTTAAACCTTATCCAATCAAATACGAAGAAAATACGAGTTTGGCTTTAGAATGAATGATTTTATTTAATAAATCTTATGTATAATAATATGTTAAAAATATATTAAAAATGCATAATTTATAACGTTTAACATGAGATATGTATGTGATGTGCCAAGATTGCAAGAGTTCTTGTATATTCTAGGAAAGACTGAAAGGAATATTAATGTAGGCCATTTTGCATAATATCAACGTTCTTATATACTTATACTCCTTATCGTGAGACACCCGCCTATAGACGATAGTCGGTAACCTTGGATGAAGGACGTGACTGCGAAAATATTGCTTTTTTCGTTGCTTCTATTATATTTAAACTCGCGATATAGAAATCTTTAAATAAGGTGTTTCGTTGGTAGAAATTCTCGTTGAGAAGGAAGCGTAGAGACAAGGAGCACGATTTCATATGAGGATTCAGCAGAACCAGAGAAAGTATCCAGTAAATTATAGTTCGAACTATTTGACCGACTAAACTATTTGATTTAAGCAATTATAGAAAACGTGAAGTATTCTGAGTTTGGATTCATAATATTTTGATGACTTTAGTTGCTTGAAACATTATATTCTTTAAAACTTATGTTTTTACTTGGTTTGATTGACACTTTTTCATATATGGAAGTGGCATTTCTTATATTACGACCAGTAAATATCTTTTTGGGTAAATATAAATAAAAAGCGCACACTTCAATCTATTTTGTATTTATCGTATTCGCGTACCATTTCAAAAGAAGTTCTTAAACACCCGTCAAACCCGGTTAGCCACACCATCGATCGTCGTCACAGT
>DWGR01001260.1:0-16847 GCA_018247715.1 Heliconius burneyi
CAAATAGCGTTTCTAAAATATAAAAGAAAAAATAATAAATTTCAGTACATTGAAACTGAAAATAAGCTTACATCCCATTGTTTACGTACTAAGCACTCTTTAAAATATTACCCTCTTCCGTTCCCTCTTCCGTTTTCAAAAGAAAATGATCATTATTGTTACTTTTTGTTTGTTCCTTACAACCAAAGCTCTATTGCTGTATTTTCTATACAAATTTTGAACGCAAATTAGTACTATTGATTAATTGGGGCCATTGTGCTGCTATCATGTAGGAAAAATTTATTTGTAATTGATTTTTTTTATATTTTCCGCCTTTCACCAAGTACCTTGTAAAGTGTAAAGACAGAAAATAGATAGTGTACGTGAGTGTTTTCCCGCATAACTGCGGAAACTTAGTATTCCGTTCATTACTTTTCGTCCTATTTTGGAAACATTGCGTTTTGAATGGAATTCAACGCCACGCGTCTATTAAAACGAAAATGAAAATAAATAGAATAATCATTGTCCTAAGTCGCGAATCAAACCCATAACCGTCACGTTTACAACCTCAATCTATACAGATAAATATTGATTTCGCTCTTATATCTACGTTAATCAATATAATACTATGTTTACAATAAAGACTAACAGAAGATAAATGAAGTATCTCACAAGCAAGCACCACCAGGTACCTTTCTCGATCACGGACTGTTTACTCTAAGACATCGAAGTAATTCACTTTACAGACATTAACTGGATGAGACTCCTTTGTACTGTATTAGCCAGGGGGTTCACTTTGAGGATACAACTTAGATTCATGAAGTTCTATAGTAAGGAAAACAAATTGGTAAGCGAATGTCGAAATTTAAATAAAGAAAGGATTTTTGAAACTATGACTTTTGACTTTATTTATCAGGATATATCATCCTGCATGTTGCAACATTGATAAAATAACACAAGACTGAGCTTATAACGCGACGTTTGGGGGTTCGATTCCCAATAGGGGAACTAAACATTTTCATTTTCTCGCTCTGGTAACGAGACAAAACGGGGCGTTGAGTTTGACAACTCAATATGTAGTGTCTCGAGAATTTTTCGGAAAGTGGACAACAGAAGTGCCTATTGAGACGCTAACGGAGTGTCTTATCATTGGGTTCCAAAGCTCTCTCTGGCTCCCTTTTCTATGCGCAAGATACAGCTCATAGCTAAAAAAACTTTCATAGATTATTATTAATGCTTATAAGTAAGCGCCAACTGCACTTTATACAAATTATTATAAGCTAATATATTTTTTTAGATACACACCTTTTTACTAATCTGGTAAGAGGGCTCTGGAACAGCCTTTTGGAGATGAAAAAGGAAAACATTTAATATATAATCATTCCTCTTCATGAAATCGAACCTACAACCCTCATACCATCCCACTACATCATGACGGCCTCATACGTAAAAGTAAACATATTCGAGAAGCGGAAAAATTCTCATCTCAATTGATTGAGATGCTCGCTCCCGGCGATGTGACGGTACGTATGACCTACTCGAACATTTGCTTTAGAGATCGTCGGCCTAACAAAGCTTACCTACTCTACTTACCCTACTGTAGCGTCAAGTTAGAGACATTTATTATTTTATACAAAATTTTATGTTCAAATATTGAAATTTCGTTAATGTTATTAAATTTTGATGAAATTATGTAAAATGGTTATTGGTATTTATTGGAAAGTGTCAACATTGAAAGAAATTTTATTTAATTAGTATAAAAATTTTAGAAAATTGTGGTGGAATGAAGTGGGTCAGTGAATGACTGAAAACAAGCAGGTACTCGATTCGTAGATTTTTTTAAATGTATTTTAACCGATTATTCGAAGACGCCTGAACTGATTTGGATAATTTTTAAATATTTGAAAGGTATATCATCATAAGTGGTCCCATGGTGGCGATGCACTGTGTATCTCTTCATTGCAGGTTCGGTCAGCTTAACTGTCTCCAAATATCCTACAAGCATAATATCAAAATGAATACTGTAGATGACAACAAGAAAAAAAAAACGAGATTCTATGTGTATAGCCCCAAATAAAGTTACGGACTAGAGTCGTATTGCAATTAAAACATAAACCTAGTAAAGCAATACAATTTAATGGTTCAATTACAACCACACTGGGAGGTGGAGGTGGATGGTAAAATTTCCAATATCGTATCAAGATCTGATTAATTATCCCACTCATTAGACACGTTCGCAATTAACTCAACCTACGAAGCAAAAATAATTAAATGAAATATACGATACGTACTAATTACGTATAAAAAATAATAACAAAGCTAAAAATATTTAATGTTGTGCTTATTTTTATTTTTTTGTGGATATACAAGCGAGTGACTTTAAACGCGACAGGTTGTAGGTTCAATTTCCATTCAAAGAAATGAAATATCAATTATTTTTATTTCTTCGCTCTGGTGTCGAGGTTAAAGCGCGGCGTTATGTTCCGCTACTCAACATCCAATGCCTCTGGAATTCGGCGAAAAGTGCAGAGTGAAGTATCTTAACATTAACCTCCCTCTGTCTCTGCTATATGTGGGACACAGCGTAAAGCTGAAAATAAAGAATTAAAATTATGTCGAACAGATTACCAATATACAAATTTGTATATAAGAGAAGCAGCTTAACGCTTTGCCCTGCATTAGATTAGGTAAAAGGAATCTAATGCTAAGACCCTACACTTCCTAGGCAAAACCCAATTTTATATTCTATGAATTCTCAATATGCGAGATAAATGCTTAAGCTTCATGCTGTATGAAGGCTGTAGGAATCTAGTGTTAAGTCATTCCGTTACCCACGTATCACTCAATTTTCTGTATTCTTTGAGCCTGAATGACAAGTATAAATCTAAAAAAGAAACGTACAGCAATAGCATTTGTTCATAGTGCTAATTAAAATTATATATGTAACATACAGACGATTGGACTAACTTGCATAACACGCTATTACACGACATAAAAGTTTATTTAAACACGCATAAGGTCTTATTTCCCTCTTTCTCTTCATGTTCCCATTCTCCTTCACGGTGTCTGTTCCAACAGAACTATTGTAGACAGTAGGTACTAACGTGTTGTAATAACAAAGATTTATCTCGGCGTTCGTCTGTCGCAAAAAAAACCTTGTAAGCTCCGCATTGCAAAGGCATTGTGCACTGTTTCTGCTTTATTTCCCAAGGCAAGTGGTAGAGCGTGGTGGAGAATCACAATAATGGTTTATATTTTTTAGTTTTTATAATATGGAAATTATGTTTACATCCTTTTTTATTTAGAATATGATAAATTTTATTTTAAACACTTTCATATTTTTTTTGTCTGTATGTATTTTTTTAAGAATTATCGAATAACAATTATGTAAAAATAACTCATCAATTTCTGTAATTAAAAATTCTTTAGGATTCAGAACAAAACAAATATTGTGAGAAATGATTTTTTAATATAAGTAGGTACTTCATCCTTACAGTGTTTAAATTGTATTAAAAATAATAATTCTTACAGTAGAAGTAACAATTATTCTGTACTCTGCCAGCCATTGTTAGTTGCAGCTCTTGTCCTTAATTAATGAGAATGTTTTTTTGTTCATTATTCTATGTCTATAATGAGCTTTTATTTAATTTATTTTAATTATTATTTTCTTAGATATTAAGAGGGATTCTTGAGTTTTTTTTATTTTCATATAATTTTACTAAAACTAATTTAAATTATTCAAGACCTCATAATAACTTTTATTTTCACATTGTAAGGTACCTAGAGAGAAGCTTTAGTCAATAAATATCAACCCGAATTTGAATGGGAAGCGCAACACTTTATTTCATTTCCAAAGCGAAGCAAAGGGAAGGAAATAAAAATAAATTATTTTTATTATCTATTAATAATGTTACATGTGTATATTTGTCGGAGAAATAAGGGCCGAGAGGGTGTTAATAATATACGAGTAGAACATACGTGAACACACTAAAACAAATAATAATCTCTTTAAACGATGTGAAGCTTGGAGCAGTGCCGTGGACTTGTGACCACATTAGTAGGCTTCAGGTACCTTTGCGCTATAACAACACTCACCTTTCACTGCTCCAGCCCAGTATGATTACAAATAGGTCTTAACCACATCAATCAATTCTGCCTACATATTAATATTATAAAACTTAAGTGATTTTTAAATCAACGCGCTAATCTTCTTATTGCAAAATTATTTTTATGCCCTTTCATGTTGGAACCACGGGCGCTTAGAATGTGCTGAACAACCTCTTCCTCACTTTTAAGCAACAGGAAAAAAATCATGGTCTAAATACAAATAACTAAATCTGTAGCTCGAATGTAGTACCAAAATCATTATTTATTGTGCACATTGCCGGTGGAACAGCAGGTAAAATAAAAATAAATCGGCGTCACGCTGTATCCTGCACAAAGCAGGGTAGGCGTCCTAGTGTTAAGAAACTCCATTCCCCACTTTCCGCCGTATTCTGGAGGCATTGCGTGTTAAGTGGCAGAACTCTACGCCGTGCTTTGCCTCGATGCCAGAGCGAAGAAATGAAAATATAAATTTAAATAAATATTTCATCTCCTCGAGTGGGAATTGAACCCACTACCAATTGGTTTAACAGTCACACCTTGTGCCCCTGCGCCACATCTGGCCTCAACAGGTATTTTATACAATGCGTAAGAACAATAATATTCACATTATTTCATACATTGCCTGTACGCCATATATCTTATCTGTGTATTGCCAAGACATTGTATAGAATACGGAAATTATGCAGATTAACAAATACAGAAAATCACTGTCAGATGCTGTCGCATTAAGAATTGTGGTGCTAAATTTAATTTAAATTTTATTATTGTTACAATATTTATTCAGCAGCGCTAATATCTAAAATGCTTGAATATTTGAAGATAATATATTCGACGAGTGTAGTCATCGACCGCGGCTGGCAGCCCGCCAGCTCCGGCTCGTGGATGCGCATCCTCTTTCAACGATTGCAGATCCATGGATTGTTTGCTCACATGTATTTTGTATTTACAGTGATCTGTTGACTGGAGGTATTGTGATTTTTGATATTATTTAAAAGTTGATTAATTATGCTTTATATTATAGTTTGAAACTTCGTGATGGTTACGTATTCAATTTCCGTTTGTGGGAATGAATTATTTTTTTGTTTCGCGCTTTCGTTACAATACAAAGCGTGCTGTAAGGTTCCATCCCTGAGCATGCATTATCTTGAAAATGACGCGAAAAGCAGAGAATAGAATGTTTTTACAATGGAATCTCTTGGTCTAACACGCTAAATACAATAAAAAAATACATTTCACGTACAAATGTTAGAAATAGATAAACAAACAATAGAAATAAACAAATATCGCACTAGAATAAAAAGAAATCATTACGACGGTTAGGTACCATTCAGATAGCCGGAGATTGCTAGGAGAGCTGGCACTTTATCTTACTTACGTGTGCCCATTTATTGTCCTAGATAGGTTTTTTGGTGTTTGTCTAAATCCCGATGGGCAATTTTACTGGCGTAATGACTGAGGCGCCGTAATGAATGGTCTCCAAATAGTCACGATTGTGGGGGACAGAAATAAAGGAAGTGCAATTGTCCATTCAATTCTCCTAAGTTTCGTTCCAAAATATAAGCACAAGTATATTATACTAGCAGTTCACACAAATATAAATTTGGCCAAAAATAGGAAACAGAGCTTCTTAGCACTAGGCACCAGCCTACTCATCTGTGTGAGCGTGATAAACGTGATAAGCGTGATAAAGCGTGACGCTATAAACAAAAATAAAGCTTCATTGCGTCACTGCCTCAACTTAAGCTCCTTTACCACCGTGAAATAGAAACAACCGAATATGAAACATCGATTTGACCGAAAATTTGGGGAGACTATTTAATTTTGAAAGATAATTTAAAATAATGGAAAATGGAAGATAATATCTCAATTTTCTTTTATCTATTCCTGGCAAGTAAATCTAAAGTAGGTCCTTGGTAAAGTAAGTCCTTGTAAAAAAAACATTCCTTCGATAGTTTGGTAAAGCAGGCGGCAGACGGCGCAGACCGGGCGACCAGCAGAAATTATATGAACTAATTTTCCAAAGGGAATTTATGATGTTTCATATCAGAGGCCGAGGGTTTACGCTTATTGCGGCTTTTCGGGACCAGCCACGATTGTTTATTGCCCTGTAATTCGTATTACCGCGGTATTACCAACAACACTGCGTTGGGAAATATTGCGCAAGTTTCGACCACACCTAATACGTTCGAGTGAGCTTGTTCAGGTGAAATTTTACCTTATTCTGGTAATTTATTACCTGATTACTTATTTTGGAATATAAATTTTGGCATACTGTTTAGAATCGTTCTACTCCTTTGATATGTACTTATAGTAATTATACTAAGTAATAATTAGTCATTACTTTTATTATTATTATTTATTGTCTTTACGCTGAATCTCGCATATCGCAATGTAGGCAGTGGGAACCTTGTGTTAAGACACTCTGACATTTCGAATTATTGCGTGATAAGCGGAACTCCACGCCGTGTTTTGCCTTGTATTTAATATAGTATTTAATATCAATTCCTCGCATTGGTAGGAAATGATATTAAATACTTCATACGCCCAAGTACTAATCAAACCTACAACCATCGCATTTATAGTCATACGGTCGTGCTGCTCCGCCACAACGCATTAGGTAAATAATATTACAATGAATATAAAATTATATTTTAATTATTTATACAGGGTGGAATTGAACGCACCACTTTAAATGAAACCACAGTTTTAACTACTCTATAAAAGCCTAATATAATTCAGAAAAAAAATATTCCCAAAAATCAAAAAGTTATTTTTTCAAACAAAATAAATAATTAAATAATCGTTTAAAAAAAACACCATTTGTGAAGTGTAATATTATCACTCACACACACTTACCTGTTAAAGCGGCAACGTCGCACACGCTTCATTCAAGTATTTTTGTAGTAGTATGTGTTTTTGTATGTGTGCGTGACACGAAATACAGGTATGGAAAAAAATCGTGAAATGAAAAAAAAAACCTACGTCCAAACTGTTGAGGCATCTTATAAATTTTTTAGCTCCGGGTTTGAAATATTTTACCCTATATGCAGTTTCAGTAAAAGAAGCGCTGCCTCTTCCACCCTGTATATAGATAGATGAAGATCTATGGACAATGTGATTATAATGGCGTTAAACTGACATTTTTTTTTTCTTTTTCTTTCATAAGTGAATTTATTTGATACAAATTACAACATTTTTGGATATTAGATGTTTGCATCTCATATTCTATACACTAAATATTAAAGCATTTAAATATAATATATTTTCCGTGAAACAAAAAGAATAACAATTTTAACCGGAATAATCGCGTATATTTTGGATTATTACATTTTTAGAAACGCGACGTTTCGAACACTTTGCAGTAGACCGTGGTCACGGGGAGACTGAGGTGATATTCCATTGATTATTAGACAACAGATGCCACCTCAGTCTCCCCGTGATCACGATATATGATAATGATATTAAGGAGTACGAACATGGGCGTAAAATGCTAGGGGAGCCTAGAATAGCCTGGTGCCCACCCCAAAAATATTAATAACAAAAATTTTGCACTCAAAACAACATTTAGATAAACACATCTGTACAAGCCCTGCAGATAACATCACTAGTTACGCTGATAGGTACGAATGAATTGAAAGGGATGATTGTTAGTACTGTCAGTAGCATTGGTCGAGAGTAGCTCGTATATGGTAATGGTATTCAAATTTGCCAAACTAATGGAATTGATTCCCATAAATTTCCATCCATTGCTCTTCAGAATATACAATTTACTTTTTCGTTTGCGGTTCGTCAATTGTAGTCCATTTAAATGCACATTTATTTAATATTTTTTTTGAGATATTTAATAAACAGCCTCAAACATCTGTACTATAAAATTAAATTATCTTTCATCCTTATTTGATTTTCACGTTGTATCCAGCTTGTAACAGAAAAGCCAGAGGGAACCTGGTGCTAAGACCTTGATTTGGTTTGCCAAGTTTTTCGAGACATTACGTGTTGAATCGCGGAGCTTAATTCCGCGCTTTGTCTCGTTACTAGAGCGAGGAGAAATTATTTTTTTCCGAAATGATTTTTTTTAGCGTGTGAGTTATAGATTCAATTCTGCGTATGTAACTGTTACAACTGTAATACAGGACCGGATGTAGAGGAAGTGCTATAACAAGTGTGTATTAACAGATCGCGCCGGCGATAAGGGGCTTATTGCGGAATACATTTTTATAATATTCGCAATATAGGAGCAAGCGTTGCGGGTCCCGGGAGAGCTGCTATGTGGAGTGGTACATACTAAGGGCGATTCGTCTTAATTATTTATTCTATGATAGAGATCACTGCGGTAATGTAATACACGAGCTGACTGGCGATTGGTTGGATATTCAAGTCAAGTTAGAAAAGAAAAAAGAAAAGTCAAGTTAGAAAAAAAAGTTAAAAAAGGGAAAACTATGTGTAATTAAAATTATACTTCTAATAATTATCACAGTATATTATTTAGTGTTTTGTACCTCAAAAGTGTAAGACAGAACCCCTTTAGGATCACATTATTGTTTGTATGTCCGTCTGTCCAGTTCATTTATATCGAGATCGCATTCTGATCAATCAAATATTACTTAACTCATTGAACGAAGCGTACCACTATTATAATAAAGGTCTAAGTTTATGACGTTCCGAGCGTACCAGTTGAGCACTAATAATCACTTCTTCAATGTCACGTTGTATAAAGAACATAACAAGGAGTTTAAACGGTAAAAAAGAGGAATTTCGCATCCAAATAAGTAAATCATCAAAAAAATGTAAATATATTTTAGCAATAGCAATGTTGTTAAAAAAGTCGGCATTTTACGTCAATAGCTAGCAAATATTATACAATTGAATATTAGTGTTAGTAAGAAAGTGATAAAATATCTTTGGTCCAGAATAACAAAATTATGTAACATTTAATTTTATTTTTTATCGCTTCGCCTATAACTTGCACCACCCCCAATTCGCACGTTTAGTCGAGCTGTAACGGGGAATAACGCAATAATACATTCGCATCGTATTCAAAAATAACAGCCTATGCATGTATCTACTTCTACATACAAATATAGCTGTGTGTACTTAAATTACGACTTCATAAATGCCGTCGTAGCAGGTAAAACAGTACTCTCCGTGTCTTAATAAAACTTTTTTATATTTAAATATTTATATGTTTTCAGTTGATGGGAAAAACATAAAGTTGTCACGCTTTTTCCCGTATAGAGTTTTTTTTTAATTATTTAATTCTTGCTTACACTGCAGACTTATGTTCCGTACCTTTTGTCACTTTATACATTTTATTTTATAATTTTTTCCTTTAAATATTACTTAGAACTATGATCTAGAGTTAAGACAGTATGTTCTTCACTTTCCGCTCAAATTTCGAGACTTTACATGTTGAGTGAAAAAATATTATGAATTGATTTATTTCACTATAACAGAAACATTTATAATACTAACTTCAAAGATGACATCATAAGGTAACGTTAAGCTTGATTTGAAATTCCGCTTGTGAGGTTAATTCACTGAGTTGGTGTCAGTTTTGTTCTAGTTTTAATTTTCGGTAATTCTTGTTATATTGAGAATATACAAAGAATTTTTTTATTACAATTTATGGAGTGAGTTTGTTGAATGTTTGAAACGTCGGGTTCAAAACTGTATCTGATATACCATTTGTGTGAATATTGGGAAAACAATTTTCACAACTTACTTACATTTTCATATTTATAGTCAAATTAAATCTCTCACGACTAATTTGCTTGCTCTTATGAGAAAACAAAGTGCGGCATTGAGTTTCGCCACCTATCACGCAATCTCTCTGCCTACCCTGCTGTGTGCGGGATACAACGTGTAGCTAAAAATAATAATAATTTCGAGTATATCCACATTTTAGCCACAAAGATGAGCTCATATAATTATGTATACCGAATGTATGTATGTACATTAGTTTCCATCACATAACCGCGCTGCGTGATTGGTTTCCCAAATCACACTTGAAAACGCTCGAACTGAGCGTATTGCCATTATTTGAATTTTAAATTTGTTTTTGTTCAAAATATATGTATATTTGTTTCCAATTCATTCTGCTAAAACTTAATTTGACGTGTCCATTAATGTTGCGGGGGGCCATAGAAATAACGATTTCTTTTTACGTTTTTTTATATAATTGTTTATTTTTTTTTGGACCAGGACCATGGACCAGGGCAGCAAATGATAGGGAGAAATGGAGGCAATTGGGGGAGGCCTTTGCCAATAGGCATACAGACGTAAAACAACGTTAGAAGTATAATTGTTTTTCTTAAATACCGCTGCAAAATTTGTATTATATGTAAATTTATTTAATACTGTAGCATGTTTGTAATGTCTGAATAAAGAGGCTTTTATTATTATGTTTCTCTTCATAATTCACGGGTTCAAAAGAACCCGGTCCTTTGGAAGGCTTGCGTGGGGACACAGGTCCAACACGTATTATTATTATTATATAATTGTAACTGTTGTAGTAATAATAATAAATACGAGTATATGGGCAATACCCATAACAAAAGTATTTTTTTTTATTTGGGGTTCTGTAACTATTGTGCGTAAAGTGGGAGTCGTGATGTCTAATATTTTGTAAAATACTATAATACGAGTATATGTTAGATTTACGCTGTTTATAGCGGAGTCATACATAGGTACTATATTTACAGTTGCATTGCTCTGTCAACGCGCTGTATCCCGCATATAGCAGGGACAGGCAGAGGGAGCTAGTGCTAGTGTTAACTTACAAAACTGCTCTCAACTTTCCGCCGGATTTTTGGCTGAACTCAACACTGCGCTTTGTCCCGACGTATTTCTTTCGTATTGTCAAAATGAAATCATTTTAAATGTTGAATTAAATAATTAAATATGAAATTTCTAATAATTAATCAAATGTGACATGAGAGAAATACCATCGTGACGAAATGTACGAATAATACACACGTTTGTGGGTTCCAGCCCGATGTAGAAAATCATTTTCTATTTTCTATTACATATACAAAAATTGATTGAGCTACTCATTATCTGATATGAGGCCGTCGTGGCGCAGTGGCACAAGGGTGTGACTGTAACGCAACGGTTGTGGGTTCGATCCCCAATGGATGTGAAGAGGAAACGAAGGTCACGAGGAAGTGAAATATTTATGTACGTTTATTTTTCCATTTCTTCGCTCTGGTATCGACGCAAGGTTCGGCGTTGAGTTCTGCTACTGAATGCGCATTGCCTCCATAATTCAGCGGAAAGTGGGGAACGGAGTGTCCTTAACACTAGGTTCCCTCTGCCTATCGTGCTGTGTGCGGGATATAGCATGAAGCTGACTTCTTTGATTATATTTAAGTTTTTTAAGAATCAATGAGATGCAGAACCATTTCTTCTATAAATATTAGAAGAAAAAAAAACAAAAGAAAAAAAAGATTATTAAAATTTAAAAAAAATCCAGCATTTCTTATCGTATGTCAGTTCAAAACTGATTTAATGCGTGATTTGTTAGTAGAGTAGCTAGCGTCGTTAGCACAGTAAAGACCTAGTGTACGTAACACTCGAAGGTGGCAAGTTTGTATTGAACAGAGATATTCCACAGCTGTCGGCGCAAAGTTCCGCCACCCCGCGAGCTGCCGAACTAGTATCATTAAAACTTGCCTGAAACTGTACGAGATATGGCTTCGCTGATAACGTGTGAGGCGTGACTGCCTCTATGTACATACCAGTTTTAGATTATACAAACATCTAAATTTCATTTGTCTTAATAGCAGTTAACTTAGTGTTTAGGTAACACGTTTGTTTTAGTTCTATTATGTAGGTGAGTAAAATTTATTAAAATGTTAGCAAGATTATGATAGGCCAGACTGGTTGTGGGTTAAATTTATATTTTCATTTCTTCGCTTCGCTTCGCAGTGGGGAACGTAGTGTCTTAACAGTAGGTTCCCTCTGCCTACCCTGCTGTGTGCGGGACACAGCGTGAAGCTGATATTTCCACGCTCTAGTGTCGAGGCAAAGTGTGGCGATGAGTTCCACCACTCAACTGGCAATGTCTTTATAATTGGCCGGAAAGTGGGGAACTGAAAGATTTGTCTGACAAGATTTCCTCTGTCTGCCTGTGAATTTGAATTTTAGTATTTACGTAATACGCCTCCGCTTTAGTTCCGTTATGTCAATGAATAAATTTATTAGTGTAAGCGAGTATGAGAATGTTTATAATAGAGAGAGGAGCGCGAGTCGGGAAAACATTTTCAAATAAAAGTCTTGGTCTCGAAGGATTTTAATGTGTTTCGACCTACTTTGCTTCTATCTTCGATGCTTCGGAGCTCAAGTTAGGTTAAAGTTACCCAGAAAGATTTTGCTCTAAATAGTTATTTTACCATTTTAAATAACGTCAAATGATATTTCACAAGCTATCGAGGAATTATTTTGAAGTTTTTTTGCGTTCGACTTTGAGTTTTTTTTAGTTTCACGCTGTATCAGGCACTCAAACATCAGAAAAGGCAGAGTGAACCTAATGTTAAGAAACTCTGCTCCTCACTTTTACGCTGAATCTTTGGAGTAATGTGGCGTACGCCATAAAAGAAAGAAATGAAAATATTAAATATTTCATTTACTCTAATTACATTTGAATACATACGGTTGTGATCCTGCGTCACGGCTGACACCACGACATATGAGAGCTGGATTAGAAATTCATCCAATACGTTATGTGTATTCACGCGCACATGACCACCGGCTTTGTGTAATGGACCAAAAATTTTTAGCTACCTTTAAACTACGAATTTCAAAGGTATATCTGGCAATCTCAAGAGCACGAAGAAAATATAATATGTACGATGTTTGATGAAATCCCCGATATTTAAAATAAATAAATTAAATTGATTGGTTGAATTGAAAAAGCGAAGCGGCACCTGGCGCAGTGGACCTGTGTGGACTGTAAAAACGACGGTTGTTAGTTTGATCCATTTTCGAGAGAATTAATAATTTTCTATATGTCGCTGTTATAAACGTATTCAGATTGTTACCTCAATATTGTTAGACAATTGTCAGTGTGACAGTATTTTACAGAAAATAAAATAATAATACCCACATAATTATTTATAAGAGGTGAGGGAACGGCTATAACAAGTGACGTTTTTGATGGATTGAGTCAGTACGTCGTTAGTCTGCCTCCCGGAAGGTGTAAATCTAAGACGGTGTTTAAGTATTTAAAATCAGTGTCAGTGCTGAAAGTATGGGGTAAAAATCGTAAAGCAATACCTCCAGAATTCGGCGGAAAGTGGAGAAAGGAAGTGTCTTAATGGGAACGGTCACCAGATTCCCTGGTCACTTTTACCTAGCCTGCTATGTCTGGAAAACAGCGTGAAGCAGAAAAAAAGTTTACCTAAACTTTTACAATACAGTCAAAACTGATATTATAGTACCTGGTATTAGTTAACTGCGAAAGTTTTGATCACATCCAGTACATAGTTAAATGCTATATTATAATAAAACAAGAACATTTACTTAATTAATAAAAACACGAGTAATCCACGGGAGCGTAACAAGTAGCACATATCTCTAATTAGATTACGACACAACGCGCGCTCTAATGTAATAGCGCCCGCCGGCACAATTGTGTTAAACGACGGCTCTAGCACACGAGTCGCCGCCAGTCACCGGGATACACAGACACCGCGACAGTCAGACACTGTACACTACAACCAAATCCTCTATTCCCTAAAGTTATTGAATGCTCTAACTAGCAAATATGTATAATGTTTGGTTCAATACAATGTATTAGGAACTGTCGACACGCACAGTGTACTCGTATATTAGTTTCAACTCATAAGTGAAACTATACATATTTAGAAGGTGATACCAATATACGAGTACATAACATATGTTGAAGTATTAATTTTTAATTATTAAATGCACATAAGGTTGAAATTTTCATAGAATAAGCATGTTCAACGAGGCCAGTTGTGGCGTAAGCGTTTAAGCGTTACAGGTCTTAGGTTCGATTTCCATTTCTATTTTCTTCATTCTGGTGTAAAGGCAAAGCGCGGCCAAATAAAAATGGAAGATATATTACGTGTTCTCTGCCTATTCCGCTGTGGAGGGGAAAGCTAAAAAAAATGTTCCATACCATATGCATGCAATGTACCTACATTTCTAAGGGAGTGCAGACTAATCTATCAAAATAACATAATACTGAAATGGTTATTGCGACGAGGATCAATAAATCCATGAACTCGAAGTTGCGGGCGACGTGTCGTACGTACGACTGAGATGTCATTACATTATTAGTATTATTCAGTTAAATTATTAGACAAATAAATAAATAACTCGTTTTCGTTGCAAAATATTTTTTCTTTCCGATTTAAGTAATACTATTTTTTTATATATTTTCCTTTAACTTTAAAACAATTTCCTTCGTCAACAAAATAAAACAAAAATGTCAGCTTTAAAATACTAAACCAAAATTGATATTTTTAGTGAGACGTCATACGTCCAACGCTACAGCTCTATTGATTCCCGTTATCCCGTATATATGGATACAGGTAAGCCCTAGCTAGTATATTGTAGTTACCTAAAGTTGTGTAACTTGTGGGAGCGGAGGGTAATTAGTTTTAAATGGATATATGACGAGAGGTAATCCCATATTAATCTATTATATCCGTAAATCAAACGCGCGCATGTCATCCGACTAGCGACGTCGCTGATGATGTTATACTTGCTTACTTCACAAGTATGAATAATGGAAATATATAATGGAAAGTGTTTTTTCAACTATTTTAATATAACTGCCTCAAAATGCCAAAAGTACGGCACCAGGAAAGTTACAGCGATCTCAAAGGCAAATAAAGATAGATTAAGCAAGTCATGAAGCAACATCGTGGCACAAATATATCCTCAGGGATCCCTTTTTACCTGGGGGCAAGTCTTATCGTATGTATTGTTAATTTTACCTTGGGATTAGCACAAGTCTTAAACAAGGTATCTGTGCCATACTAGGGGTAGGTTTCATCCTAAACAACTGTAATTTTATTTAGGGATTATTTCCCTTCAACTTGAGGTTTGTCTAAGGATCCGTTTTACACCGGTTAGGTATTACCTGAAGGTAATCTGACAGATCTATTAACAGAATTGGTCAAATACTGGCGTGTACGATAATACTCATCTCGGGTATAACATAGATAGGCCAATAATTGGCTGGGACAGTACTCAAAAAGTATTCTTAATATGTTTAAATTTCTTTATTTTACCAAAAAAAAGACTCAAATACCAAAAACGTATTGATCGTCAAAAAAATATAGAGAACGGCGAGTTTTGCTCTAAGTTTATTGTATTTGCCTGAATGTAAAAGATTTATTTGTACAATCGTGCAGTCACCCGTACTGAAGTCGTCCGGGGATGCTTAGAGACGCGCGGGGCGTCGTTTTCCTTGCGCATTGTGAGCCTTGCAACCGACGCACCGCGCGGTGCCTGGGAGCTGCAGTCTTCTGTGAAATAATTCAGCTCAAATAGCGAGACATCTTCAATATTTTAATATGTTTTTTTATTGTTGTTTTTGTCAGCTTCACTCTTTACTTCACCCGCATAAAACCAGAGGGAGCCTAGTGTTAAGACTCGCCATTCCTCATTCCATTTGATTGTTGTGAAATGATAAATACAGTCTATTTTGATATATAAGTAGATACGAGTATAATAATGTAGTAGTGTAATTGTAAATATAACTGTCTTAATGGACTCGATAGATTTGTTATTCCCGAAAGAATTTATTTCCCGTAATCTGAGGTATTGCCTTGGAACGGATTCACAACTAGTTGCTTATGCCATTTGCAATATTCCCAGCTTCGAGGTTTGAAAGATATTGCAATCAATTTTAATCTCTTATTTACTTTATTTCGAGCTGATGCTTGCTAGTCAGAGCTAGAAGTTGCGTTTAATAAGAATTTGAAAAGTTTGAATAATTTATTTACCGTATGTGAGAAACTGAACACCAAAAAATAGAAAATGAATATTAGCGTATATTGTAAAAAATTGTGATGTCACGTATAGATACAAGTAGATGCTTACAGAGTAAACACTAGCGCCACAGACTACAAAAAATATTAAAATAACATAGATTTTTATTGTGTTTGCGTTGTGTTTAGCCTTCTTCAAATACTGTTTAATCTGAAGTTTCATGCACATATCAGAGTAGATAGAGATGAACTGGAAATCTAGTGTTAAGAAACTCTTTTTCATTAAGACTTTCTCACCAAAAAATATCAGATTAAACCCATAATATATCACGTTTACAGCACGCTTGTACCTCTGCGCCACGACAGGCCTCAAAAAACATCAAGGCTTTTTGCAAATACAAGATTGTACATACATATCTATAAAATATCAAATAAAAAGTAACAAAAACATATCGCTTGAAACGAATTAGAAGTTTAATCGTATAAATAAAGACGAAACTCTTTAAAGTATTGTCAAAGAAATATCGTCATATTGGAAGTCACATTTTGTACTTAAGTGTACGTGCACATGCGGGCGCCTACACTTGCTCAACTTGGAGAGATTCTTCAGTATTGTGTACTACAAAAATATAGTTTAATTTAGAATTTTTTTTTCCTAAAGTCGTGATAATAATTTTTTATATATATGCTTCTATTTATATTCTATTCTATTTTTAAAGTGTTTTTCCAAACTTAGCAGAGACAAATACTTTTTAGAAAAGATTAAAATCAAATGGAAGAAGAATTTATAAAGACGAG
>DWGR01001261.1:0-16838 GCA_018247715.1 Heliconius burneyi
GTCAAGCCTATCACAGCTCATTGGATCCTTAATGATTCGAACGGCTCTACGTTGTATGCGATCAAATGGGACAAGCTGATACTGGGGTGCACCAGCCCAGAGATGAGAACAGTACTCCATATGAGGCTGAACCTGGGCCCTATATAGGGCCAAACGGTGTTTTGGCAACTCTCTCGCAATGTCTCGAAAGTTAGTCAGAAAATAGAGCACGCGGTGTCTTAGCACTGCCTCCTCACTTCCTTGTCTAATCCACTATCTGTGTTCTAAAAAACAACATATAGTTCCATATCCATAATCGATACTATCATCAATTGTTTAGTTATCATCTGTATCGTTTGAATAATTCGTAAGAGGCAGAGGTATAGATATAGGCCGCCGTGGTGGTGTGATGAGGTGGTGGCGGCGGTGCACGAGGACGCTCACGTGTACGCTTCAGTAAATAGCTACATTGTATTTGTGTATGTGTGTACTTATAACTACATACCTAACTACTTAAATACATATATTTGATGTTGCTTCTACTCACAAAAACAATTTTAATGAGGCCCGTTGTTGCCGAGGGGCGCGGGCCGGGGGGGGGGGGGGGGGGGGGGGGGGGGGGTACAGGGGCGACAGTTTAAATAAATAAGATATTAATATTTTGAAACGAGGGCCGGAGGTCGCGCTCAGCCGTTATCAGACCGGCCCCCTCCCCTCCCTCCCACAGTGTCCCCGCCCGCCTCGCCTCGCCACTCGCAATTACAAATACTTTTCCATTTTAATTTTTTTTATGTTTGTTATTTAGGAAAGAAAACATTTAGGAAAGAAAATATATCTATTTATTTAGAAAACGTACAAAGCCAACTTATACGCCCGTTACAACTTACTCATGTTGTTACCACGTCTGTAGGATTTTTACAAGTTTCCGCTACCCAAAGACAATAACCTACTTAGAATTATCACTTGGCTAGAGAGAATGCTATTTATTCAATATTTTTTATGTATTGTATGCTTGGCGTGGCTTAGTGGTCAGAACGCTTGGACAATTTCCAAGAGGCGTGGATTGAAGTCCCGATACGTTCAAATTTTTATACGCTTATATTGGTTTTAAAGTAGGCAACGTCTGTTAGATGCAAATAAATATAGAGAAATCATTTTATTGATTTATCCAAAGATTTTTTATATTAATTACCTTAACTTTTTTGTTTCACTATTGGTTCTAACAGCATTGAATTCCTAAAGTCTGATTACGTATGAGCATGTGTATGTTTGTGTATGTAGGGGTTACGTAAGCTCATATCTCATGACCTCCCGACGTAAACACGTCTTATCTTTCTGCCACTTTTTAACGACGATGCGATGAAGCTCGCCTCAGATAATGCTATTAGGGACGGCTTATTATTACCATTCATAAATGTTAATCTTTATATTCCTTTTATCGATATATCGATAAGTATTTAGCGTATAAGTAGTGGCTCGCTCTACTCAACAAACAAGCAGCACCGCCGGCCGCCTGCAGCCACTTCCTGCCGCCGCCCAGCCATAACAAATTTATCTTTTGACTGATACTATGTATTATTATAATATGATACCTATTTAGCTTTATGACTGTCAATTACATCGCCTCCTGAGACCGCACATTACAAAGTTTCTTAACAATGCTCGTTGGGCAGGAACACCTAACCACTCTACATCTTCTACACATATTTAAATGCAACAATAGGTACTGAAGTAGTAATGCAAATTAATTGAAAATAATGTATTAGTTCGACTTTTAACTCTTTATGTGAAGTTATGCGAAACTCAACCTGTTCCTTATCATTACAATTACAAGAGCGACCGTCGCCGTTATACTTACTCGTAATATGCAATGGGATTGTACTTATGTACGTACGAGTATACACCTACTCTACGTCGAGTACGTCCCATACGTCGTCGAGTACGTTACCATAATCTATAGAACGCGCTACACCTAGTTGACTATTTGAGGCTGTGTCATGACATAGAATAAGTGTTATTATCATTGTACATGTTCTTACAGGATTTTTGAATTAGTTTTCAATTGAGTAAGAAGTTTATCGCAGACACGTACTTCCCGCGAACCGGCGTGGTCGTCGTGAGGGTCGCGCTCGCGGAGGCGCGTGGAGACACGTACGAGGCGCACTCTCGGCCTCTGTTGTGACATTACATGGCGTCCGTGATGTGTGGACACTTGTGTTATTTCAAATACATCATTATTTGTATCATATTTTAGATCTTGTCATTTAAATATAGAAAACTTCACATTTTCTACATCTAGGTTGGGAAATCTCTGTTATGTTTGTTATTTATTAATTTTTCCTTTCTTTTTATAGTTTTAGGTACAAGGCTGTAGTAGGAAATAGAGAAAATATTTGAAAAGAGCCGAGTGCAGAGGACGTTGTGGAGTGTGCGGGTGAGAGAGGGGGGAGGGCCAGGTCAGCGCGGGCGCACAGGGCGCTCTTATCGCTCGCCCCTCCCGCCCCCTCCGCGCCGACCCCCGCCCGCGCCCGCAACAACCTCTATTCCGTTGAGTTAAATGTGAATCAGGTCGACGGCTCTACATTTTTTTCTACTTAAAACATAATAATATTGCTATATGGTAAATTGATAACTGAATTTTCAATTACAAAATATATCTAATATAAATTAGAAAGAATGTAATTTAATGGTAACTTGATTAGAAAGAAATAGGAATGTGTAATTTTTTCGATTTCTTATTTTACAACGACAAATACGTTTCAGAATTGTAATAGCCGCAGTTTTAAAACGCTTTACGCTAAAGGCAGTAGCTCGCAATGCGTGATACGTGACGACGCGCGCTAAACACGAGCTCCGCTCAGGTATGAATTAGTTCTTAAACAATGAAATGTAATCAAAACATAAAACCAAAAGTATAGCCCTCTGATGAATGAAACGTACTCGTAAGTGGAGAATATCTTGCATTCACAGCGCGAGAGCCGCGTCGGCGGGAGATGCTGCTCAGAGACTCTACTGAATTATTTGTCTGCTGGAGCAAGACACGCGCCAGTGTCTCCCCAAGAGGAGAACCCCCTAGTTTGCAATATACATCATTTGTTGCAAATATTATTCACAATTTTGATAATTAGGAAGGTAAAAAAAGTAAAATATGAAAAATAGCGCAATGAATGTAAAGTGATTTTAAAAATAGCAGACATTTATTGATCAATAGTAATAATGTATTATATATGAATTACGTGTCAAATAATTTGTAACAATAATATTGACAGTCACACCACCACCCCGTGCAACACCAGAGGAGCTACAGGTGCGTTGCCAGCCTTCAAACGATTTTAAGCAAAAATAGAAGTAAGGATGCTATAGGTGGCGCTATGTTATTACTATCAATACAAAGAGTAAAACAGTCTTTTATACTAAGGTATTAAATACGAGCGGCCCACCAGCGGCTTCGCCCGCTAAATGTTTGTTCATTTAATAAACAGAATTGACTGATAGTTATATGTGTTGATGTCAATGAAGAATTCAATTTACTCGTTGAGAAACAGCCTTAAATGTTAAATTGTTGATTTGGGAAAGGATTTATAATATTATTTGTAAAATAACTGTAATGATTACATATTACAAAAAATACCCAACTCGAATCGAATAATCCAATATTGAAATCGAATAAAAAATAATTAATCGAAAAAGAATCAAAAATATAGAAATCGAATCCAACATCGGATTAAAATTGAATTAAGGAATCGAAAATATTTCATTGAGAACCACCTCCTTGTTTTGAAAGTCAGTTAAAATACAGATTTATTATTATAAGTATAAACATAGATATGGATCGCTTTATATTTGCAGGCAAACTCATGCCTTGAATTCATTCAAATGCTGATAACTTTTTTTAATGAACCGATTTTGAGGAACACTTTAGATTTTAAGTTGAGTTAAAACAAAGAAACGGGTGAAAGTTCTAGGTGAATTGAAGATAAACGTGATCATGCATATAGACAGACAAGAAATTTTAAAAAAATATTTTTAGTAATACGTCTTTCACTTTGCTCACTGTCATCAATCTACTCATACAAGCCTATTATGTCATCTACTGGGTCTCAAGACTTCCGGTAGGATGAAAGCTTAAGGGATAACCTTTCACCACCAATAACTTGCATCATCCACCTTGTTTTAAATTTCACCGACTTCTGTAAGAAAAGGAGGTTATCAATTCGATTGTATTTTTTTTATGTTTGTTGCCTCATAACTTTTGACTGGCTGAACCGATTTGGATGATTTTTTAATTGGAAAAGTAGTGCTTCCCGTATGGTTCTATTTATTTGGTCCATTTCTGACAATGATATCTATGAGAAGGGCACATACGTGCTAAATTAGCATTCCGTATGTGCACGACAAATGGGCGATTAACTCAATGTCGCGCTAACCGATTTCGATGATTCTTTTTTTATTTGAAAGGATACTTCAAAGATAATTTGGTAAAACTTTGCTTAGGTTCCGATGACGAGATCCTGTCAAAATTGACAAAGTTTTTTTTTCGTTACAAGGAAAAACATTGTTAAAATTGATGTCTGGAGTGAGATTCCCCATCATTGCATTCGTTTTTCATCAATCTCAAAAACGAGGATGTTCTCATTTTCTACCAATTTCAAAAAAGAGAGAGGTTCTCAGTTCACCCGAATATTGTTTATGTATGTTCTTGTCAATATACCAAAATGTTAGTTTGCATCTTGTATTTGTACATAATTAAGTAAAGTTTTACAAGGGACAACCACTACCACCACTACCACTTGTTTAAGATTATCCTTTTAAGGTGACTTAACGAACTAAAAAGTAACAAAATAATTTTACAAAGATTTTATAATTTTGAAGTCGGTGTCAATCTAATGCTACAACGACCTTACTACAATATCAAATTACTGAGCCAGTTTGTCTTACTTGGCACCGACTTCAAAATTATAAAATCTTTGTAAAATTATTTTGTTACTTTTTAGTTCGTTGTTACAAGTCGGTTTTTCTTTTTGTTAAAAATTAATTTATTTATCCATAGTTGTATTGTGGGAATTACCTACATTTTAAATTTATTTAAACTACATGATAAATCATTTAATAAGGAGAATTGACTGGCAGTCAAATGTCTTGATGTCAATGACTGATTTAATTTACTCGTTGAGAAACAGCCTTAAATGTTAAATTATTGATTTGAATAAGGATTTATATCTAATATTATTTGTAAAATAACTGTAATTATTGTATATTACAAAAAATATTCAAATCGAATCGAATAATCCAATATTGAAATCGAATCCAAAATAATTAATCGAAAAAAGAATCAAAAATCGAATCGATAATATTTAATTAAGAACGTCTTCCTTGTTTTGAAAGTCGGTTAAAAATACAGATTTATCACAAACAAATACAGATTTATCATTAGTTTAAGTATAGATGTGGATTTCTTTATATTTGCACTTTTTTTTAATAAGTAATTGGTGTAAGAGAAAGTTTGAAATAGATTGGTTCAGTTTTGAAGATTAGCGTACAGATAAACAAACAGACAGGCAGATAGACAGACAGACAAGAAATTAAAAAAAATGTTTGCTTTTCATTATTCTTTTGAAGTGTCCCTCTATCCATTTCAGTCAAAAATACTAAACGTGCAGACAAGATTCACACGAAAATGTGCTGACAAAGTGTTTTTACTGTTTTATTATATATATATAGATTATCAAAATATCTATAGTTTATTATGAAGCTACTTTTCTAAAGATTATAAATAAAATAAAAATCAGTTTCACCCTGTCTCACAGCAGAGTAGGCAGAAGAAACCTTAACACTAGTTAAGAAGCTTCGTTCCCCGCTTTCTGCCGATTTCTTGAGGCCTTGCGTGTTGAGTGGCGGAACTCAACGCAGCTCTCTTGCCTCTACAGCAGAGCGAAGAAATGAAAATATATATTTCACTTGCAGTTGGTATTGAACCCACAACCGTCGCGTTAACGTCACATGACGACGCCACGTTGACCTCATAAAGATTATAAAACCTGTAAATCTCTAAAGTTTACAAAATGTCATATGTCAAATAAGAACATGTGACTCCTGGGTAGTGCTACCGGCGACGGCCGCGCTCGTCTGTGACCTCTTACAGCTACTTGCATCCTAATGATGCATCGTATCACATATAAGTGCTGAGCTACTCACCCGTATAGGTGTATTTCCTACTGCAACTACTCTCATTTCTTCTAATTTCTCCATGTTGATGTTTTCACTTTGAAACCTAAGACCGATAACGCGCCGCGACACATGTGCAGCGTAAAGGAGGTCACTGGTGTCGCGGTCTCGCGGTGTCGAGGTGTCCAGGTGTCGCGGCCGCGGTCAACACTCGCTAACAATAACAAGGAAGCTCGTACCGGGCGCGGCTCGCGGGCAGCGCGCGCGGCTGCCTACTGCCGCGAGCTCAGTTTGAGCGATTTTGCTTTATCTAATCGCTCGATGATAAAGCGTTGCGGCTCCCGCGTGTCTGCGGGCGCCACTCGCCGCCTCCTGCCGCCTCCTGCCTTCCGCTGCCGGCTCACCTGATACGTCGTTCTGCCGCAGCCTCCGCGAACCGGCCAGGCCGCCGGAGGAGCAACGGGCTGGGACTTCGGAATGCACATTATCGCGCTAGACATTGAACCAGAGCGATTTACAATGATCGTCATTAATGAGATCAACAACGGCGCGTTGTTAGTGTGTTACTAGTATTGAATAAAGTAAAAACATACCCTTATATTCGACAAAACCCAGCGGTTATTAACAAAAATTGCGTATTTTTTTATATTTAATATACCTACCTGAGCACTACACAGTTCATATTTTGTACCCCAACAATAGAATGTCCGTTGGGATTTTATGTGAAATAAAACAAACCAAGCAATTCTAAGTTTCCAATTAGAAAACGTTAGCGCAGTGGTCGGGAGCCGCAGTCGGCGCGTCGTGGGACTTACCAAAGTGGAACTCAGTCTTGGTGGCCGCCATGGCCGGCGGAGGCGGTGGTGGTGGTGGTGCAGCAGGTGGCTGGTGGCGTGCAGATGAGCGGCGGCAGGCTGGCACATGCCGCGGTGCTGAGCGAGCACGTCTGGCACTCGGCACGGTGCGCGCGCGGCGGAGGACGGCGAGCGAGTCCGGCGCCCGCGCGCGCTGCGCCCGCCGCCGCGTGACGCACGCGCGCCGCCAGCGACACCCTCGCTCGCGCTCGGCGATCAAACATCATCACTACTTGTAATTAGTCAAAAAAACTAAAATCTGAACTGACTAAAAAGAAACGTGTATAACGCCTAGAGCTCTGCCAGCAGGCCAACTTCCATTACGTACTATAACGAGAAGAAAGTTAAAGTATCAATTTTAAAGATAACGGGTTTTCCTTTCATTATTTCTTCTTTCTTCTTCTTTTGTTATACCTTTAAATTTAATATTTAACATTTTTATTTCATTGGTAACGACGCTAAGCCACGGCGTTGAATTCCACCATTCAACACTCAATGTCTCAAGAATTTGGCAGAAAGTGAGGAATTGAGCATTTAATAGGGACCTGAGTGTCTTAAAACTAGATTCGCATGTTTCAAAGCTAAAAAAATACAGGATGAAATAAAAGTAAAATAAACTCACTTTTACAATTAAATAAAATATTTTTGAAACAGAATTTTATACTATTATTTAGCAAAATCCTAGAGAAGTATAAGTGTAAATCAGTACAATTCTAGGGACAGCGAGACTTTTATTTACGATAACGTCTTTGGCCTAGTCTACTGGCATCAAGCTTTTGTAAATATTTGTTGCCTGTCTTTCGTTACTTCTTTTTCCGATGACGTGTCCAAATTATTTGAGCATGATTTTGTGCATTGTCACGTCTCCATTAAAATTCGCTATTCTGTGTACCGCTTTATCGTGAATTCGGTCAACAAAAAAGACTCTGCATATCCTACGAAGACATCACATTATCATATAAACTGTCATCTCCCTATCATCCTTCTTCTTTGTACCAGATGTTTTCCAGGGGAAAAATAATTTGATTACTAAAGCTAAGTAAGCTGATAGCTCTATAGCTTACACAGTTTATCTGTGAATCTTTGTCTTTATCCAAAGGCACGACGATTCACCTCGTCAAACGTTTGGGAAATTTCCTATTGTTAACCAACTGTGCAAGGCAAAGAAAGGTAATGTGTTTATCAGTCTACGTATGTATGTATGTGTTCTTATGTAGCGTTGTAGAGACCATATGCTTTGGCCAATTTTAATGATTCTTACGTCTATCGACTTATCTTAACTTTGTGAGTGTCAGTAAAGACATGACAGTAATCACAAGTCATCATAGCATCAACCATATTGTTCGGAACGCCATAATCAAAGAACCATACCATACACCATACCAACCATATTGTGAAAATAAAAGAAAATATCGACGAACTACGTCAAGTGGAGTATCAGAAAACCACCTGTTATTTGAATTTTATATAAACAAGATTAAAACCAATACTTTGACCGCTATTTGGTGTGCAGTAGTAGGAAGTACTTATCGTTAGCGAAACACAATAACATTCCCTGCTTTTATTGTCGTGTTCCAGTTACAGGTAGGTGCGAGTGCGAGTAGTGCCTTCTCTACCTACCCGGTACGGTAATAGTACTGACGAGGGCTAATATGTAAGTCGCTGACACAATTGTCTAATAGTAGCAAAGAATAAATTCGTACGATGATAGCAATACAAGATACAAGTTCAAGAGAGAAAAGGAAGCAACGGCGGGTTATTACTAATTTACTTTGGCATCGCAACGAGATGCCAAACCGGCGCGAAGAGTTTGTAAACTTTGCGAGTTGGGCGTGGGAGACTGGGAGTAACCGTTCAAGTGAGCCAGGTTTTGATTTTATGGTTTATTTTGTTTGTATTGATAAACATAATAACAGAACAAGATAGATCTCGTTTTGCATTTTATACTTGATTTTTGTTTGTGTCTTAACTAAGCTTTTGTACTACATACCTACATACCTACCTACATACCTTACCTTAGACTAAATCCAAAATGCATTCTGTTTTTAATATTTACTTAAACTTCATTTCAAAATTTCGTCACATTTTATTTAATCTGAAAATTTATCAGTTGCAAAAAATACATGCTGATATGGTTTATTAATAACTAGCGACCTGCTCGCGGCTTCGCTCGCTTTGACTAATGTATTATTTACTGTATTATTCACTAATGTGAAAGTAATTAAGACCTTAGGGGTGCAATTTCGTAGTTCCAATAAGGATGTTCTATTTGCTTTGGAAAAAATCAGCTGATATTTAAACAAACTAAAAAAAGAACAGACTACCTGGTATGAATATTCTCTTGCCGCGTGGGGGGTCAGTTCCACCAGATAAGACACTCGGTTTCCTGAAGGAGGCCCAACTTAAGCGACCAGCGACCGAGGTGACTGCTTACGAGTCGGATTTGTCCGAGGTTAGAAGTCACTCGCATGACAATGCCTGACCTCTGTTTACCGGGTATGCCGGGGCGATGCTCCTTAGGTGCAGGTGACGCGTGGTGTTCCTGGCGTAGTATGGTGCCTAGGTGATTCACTGGAGGATGAGGTTCTGGACCACCTGCAGGATTCCTCAGTGACTGGTCGCAGGGACGCACTACGCTGGGCTGGCGCAGGCGTACGTCTGGCTGAGGCCTAGTAGAGCGATAGCTTTGTTCTTAAGGATAGGCGGAATCAGAAGAGTGGTTGCAGCAGGAACTTTTCGGTCCTCGCTGCGTTGGCGGCTTGCTTTATTTGCCCTGTCATCGGAAGTATTCTGTCAATAACGACCCCAGGTAGGTCGCTCGGGTGCTCCAGGGGACCTGCTGGCCCTGCAGGCTCAGCGAAGGATGTCGACTGTGTCTTGGCAACGTTAAGGGCGAGCCTCCACTCCACCAGCAAGTTCGGTAGTAGGTCGAAGGCTCGCTGGAGTTTTTTGGTTGCTTAGTACGAGCTCAAAGACTTCTAGAGCAGGGCAATATCGTCAGAGTAGAGCATCAACATCGTGCCCTGCTGCGTTGGAATGATTTGGTGTATAGTGCTTAGAGTTCAGCGATATGCGATTGGGGAAGTGGGAGGAATAACTTCTCGAACAGCTTGGCGAAGGCGCTTAGAAGGGTTATAGGTTCGAAATAGTTTAGAAAGCACATTTTATCTTCGTTAAAAAAATAATAAAGTATTTAAAAGGATAAGGATTGATACCATTATGGACAAACCTCCCTCACAATAAAAAAAAATATTCCAACTACTATTTTTAGACAGAAATATGCTGTATGTTATCCTTAGAAGATACGAATATGCTGTCGTTGACTTTTTTGTAGATCTTATTAAGAGGAACAATACTCCAGTACATTGTTTTCATGTAGCACTTACCACTAAAGCAACGCAAGCATGAAAGGGTCTCAACGGGTAGGACTTTATACACATATATCATATTTATGTCAAATTACACTAAAATATACATATAAGAAACTATATATAAACCTTCCCTGAGATATACTCTACCTAATGGTGAAAGCCACATCAAAATCGGTCGGGTGGTTTAGTAGAAGAAGAGTTAGAGGCCGGACAGAGGCGAAACGCAACTTAGTTTTATAATACATATATTATACTAGCGGCCTGCCTGCGGCTTCGCCCGCTTGAACTACATGATTGTTGTTGTTGTTTTTTATTTATGGCGTTCCGAGCGTGCCAGTCCAGCACTAATCACTTCGCCAATGTCATTTTGAATGAAAAGGAAAACATACGAAGGAGAATGTATTTATTTATTGTTTAGATACACCAACAGCATAACATGTAACATATAACATTTATAAAAAACAAAAAAAACTTAAGTTTCTAAGTAAAAACGAATATGTATGCCACTTACAGACGTGGACAACATGCACCAAATCTATGTGTAAGAGATACTTGAATTAATTTATAATATGAAACCAATACAAATTACAATAGAGACAAATATTTACAACACACATCTAATTGGGATTTTTTTTGAATCAAGAGTGCACGAAATTGGAAGAGTTTTAGGGAGAAAACATCTTTAGGTTCATTAGTGAGCCATGTGTTAAATGTGCTGCACATGCGAGGTATCGGTGAATTTTTACCAAATGCAAATGTAGGGTAAAAAAATGACAATATTACACAAAAGGAGACTAAAAAATCATATAAATTAAATCAGCTTCACGCTGTATCCCGCACACAGCAGGGTAGGCAGAGGGAACCTAGTGTTAAGACACTCTGTTCCCCACTTTCCGCCGAATTCTGGAGGCATTGCATGTTAGTGGCAAAACTCAACGCCGCGCTTTGCTTCGACATCAGAGCGAGGAAATGGAAATATAAACGTAAATAAATATTTCACTTCCTCGAGTGGGTATCGAACCCACAACCGTCGCGTCACAATCACACACTTGTGTCGCTGCGCCACGACGCCTTTTATAATACCTTACCACAACTACTAATATCAAATAAATATCATAAAATCATAAGTCATTGAATTTCAAGTATTTCGCCGTGTGTCCCCGGCTTAGAATAGGATCACCCTGGTACTGGTGGTGTCGTAAGAGGCGACTAAAGTACGAGTGGGAGAGTTACGCCGCCAGCAATGGCGACACGCATGGGCAGACCCGACCGGATCATTACCACCCCCGGTATTTAAAACCGGCGTGAAGTAGTGGCTTTATGCCACTGCGTTTCGCATTAGGTAATGCCGGGCTCCGGCGCCCAACCACCCCAAAAGCTGGCAACGCACCAGTGGCTCCTCTGGTGTTGCGCGGTGTCGTGGGCGGCGGTGATCACTTACTATCCCTTTTCTCATAAAAAAAGTCATATTTCTCATTCGAAAAGTTTAAAAATATTTCTTCTCTGTTTCGCGTTATTCTTTACTCAAAATCTTTTGAATTATAAATACATGCTACAAATGACATGAGTCATTTCGCAGTAGAAGTATATAACATAAGTATTTCAGGAACTATCAATAACTCCATATCTCGGAAGTTGTACCTTTTCAGGTCCACAGTCACAAATATAGTTTATTTAAATTTATAAATAAATATTTTTTAAAAACTAATAGACTACTTGCAACCTTTTTTATCATTAAGTTTTTATCATTTATATCATGGAGGGAGGCCAACATAAGAACAGTAGGTACATCAGCTGCTGGAAACATTATATGAGAATACCTTCGCCACAAAAATTGCCTTAAAATCGCCGTAAAATAAATAGAAGTGAAAAAGCGAAATAAAAGTTTGAGATACTGTTTTCCTTGTTTACATTTTGTCTCACGCCGACATGAATAGACTATAAATTTTAAGCTTTTTATTGTATTTAAGTAAGTTGGAAGTTATCGCGAAGTTTTTTTGTTTATAAAAAAATTGGTTGACAACTTTAGTATTTTTTCTCTTATCTGTACATTTCATATTTTTGACTGAAATGGATAGGGGGATGCTTAAAAAGACTAATAGAAAGCAAAAATATATTTTTTTAATTTTTTGTCTGTCTGTATGTATGTCACCAATTGCTTTATTTTTACTTAACTTAAAATCGTAAGCTTGTTTCATCAAAATCTGTTCATTAAAAAAGAAGTTATCGTCGTTCGCCGTCGTTTTATTTTTTTCTGTATAATGATTGCTATATTATATTCAATGGTTTAAGTCGTAATTCAACGTACTGTAACTTTACCAATTGTACGTTTATAAGCATGTACTTTTCTCCTTTTGTGTAATATTGTCACTTTTTAGCGTTCATTCTCGTTCGTGCGTTTTCCATTCGACGTGACATTGGCGAAGTCATTAGTGCTAGACTGGTACGCTCCGAACCCGCTATAAATTAAGAATAACAACAACAATCATGTAGTTCAAGCGGGCGAAGCCACTGGCAGGCCGCTAGTACCCAATATAATAATATAAAAAATCAATTCGGTGGATCTTATATATTCAAATTCAAAATATTCTTTATCCAAATAGACTTTTACCTTTTCAATCGTCAAATAAAAACAAAATTCTGAAGACAGTTCTGCTGAAACGAGCCGGCAACAAACAGTTGCTCTTTTCAATTTTATCGCTTAGTACAACAATACAACGGTAGCCATCCTTCATTAAATTCAAATGATCTTAATAAAAAACATTTTTAAACTTTAAATATTCTTGGACAGTAGGTATAATAAGCTCCTTATTAGCATTGTTTTTTCAATTACTTTAATTTCCTGCAAAGACAAATTTAAAACCTACAAACAATGTTGATTCTGTAACATGCAGATTTTCACCTTTAATTACAAGACTAAAATGTTGTTTTTAACAGAAAGCAGAAAAAAAGGGGTCCCAGAATAGATCCTTGTGGAACGAACCAAAATAGAACCTTAGGGAAGAAAATTTTACATTCGTTACCTTATACCTTCTGAATTCTTTGATTTAGATACGAGGCAAAGATATCAAGAGCCGCGTCCTGTATGTCGTAGTAATGTAATGTGCTTCAGAAACCCGCATCCGTAGTTGACTTGCCTTAGGTGAATCCATATTGCTTGCATATTGCAATAGGGACGTAGATAACATCGTCAGCGCCATCTACCGATAATATGTAAATGACATTAAAGTCTTGGATTCGTATTCGGATATAAAGATAATATTTGTAAACAAATAGGCCGTCGTGGCGCAGCGGGACAAGGGTGTGACTGTAATACGACGGTTGTGGGTTAGATCTCCCCTCGAGGAAGTGAAATATTTATTTATGTTTATATTTTCATTTCTTCGCTCTGGTGTCGAAGCAAAGCGCGGCGTTGAGTTCTACTGCCACTCAACACGCAATGCCTTCAGAACTCGGTAGAAAGTGGGGGTGGAGTGTCTTAACACTAGGTTCCCTTCGCCTATTCTGCTGTGTGCGTGATACAGCGTGAAGCTGTTTTTTTTTATTTGTCAACTATATGTAATTTCTCGGCCTGACCTGAACAAACACAGTCAGACTAAACTTACCTTTTATTCCTTTGAAGCAAGTTTATTTAATAATACTAACTTTTCCCGTGACTACTAGCGCCATCTAACTCTCTCATTTGAGCATCCTCGCTACGTTATAAAGGAAACTATTATGTGTTAAGATAAGCAGATGGAGCTTATTTTTGGATTATTTATAAACTATATATGTTATAATTTCCTAAAATTATTTTTTGAAAAAAAACCTCAACTATTTCAAATCAGTCGTGTTTATAAATTATAAAGTGTTCATTTGTCCGATAGATATTTTTTGACTCCTTATAATGTCAATGTGCAATAATTTTATACTTATCATATTTCATGTTTAATAATACTACTAAACATTATACTAAAAAAAAAATTTTTTGTTATTCTTATCTTTTCTCAAGTTAATTTTAATAAATATAATTATATCAAATATCTTCTATATAGCGACATCTGTATTCATCACGAGGTACCACTAGTTACTTTGTGATACAACGTCGTTGATTCACAGCTGCGAAGTATACACTAGTAGAGTCACTCATAAGTTTCTTCAAAACTGTATCTGTTTAAATTATTGTAATTCTGTTTGTTTGGCAATGTCTGTAAGTGAAGCATGTGATAAAGCACCAAAATGTGATATGGAGGCCGCAGTGGTACGAGCGATGCGGCGCGAGGACGCCGGCGCCGTGCACCGCATGATACATGTGAGTTCGAGATGGAGACGCGTGTGACGTGTGTGTCACTTGACGTTAACACCCTTCACCACAGAACACATTTACCTAAAGAATGTTCACTTCATACAAAAAAGTGGGGGACAAAACGATGCTGTTGCCATCTATAGGGTTGCCCACCACAACAACAATTTGCGGGAAATTTGAAACTTGGTTTTAAATCGTTTTTACTCAAAAGCCAGAATTATGACTCTTTCAAAATCATTTGGAAGTATTATTACATAATTTAAGCAATAATACTTCCAAATGATTTTGAAAGTCTAAATAATTTATGGTAGAATAATTTAAAAAATGCAGAAATAAAACGAATAAGTACCTTACACTTTTTTATTGCTTATAAACATTTGTCTTAATTTACACAAATAGTATTCCTGAAAACAATAAAAATAAACTGCTAAAAATTACAATATTGCTACCAGACAAAATTGCCTTTACATGTTAAAACCAATTATAATAAGTTAAAAAGATCACAATCTGCAAAAAAATCATAATTTATATATTTATTAACTTATAAGATTGGAGGCAGCGTATAGGGATAGGATAAAGCTGAATTAGTTTTGATTGTTAATTAATATATAATTACTTATTTTTTAATATATCTATTTTCCTTTTTAACGTCTATATTTGACTGTACAAAATCTTTTTATTGTTATGTGGAAGACACTATTGCATATAAAATCAACATTTTCTTTAAAATGTTTCTCACATTGAGCAAGAAAACCAAAATTTACATCTTTTTCCAATTTACAGATTATCAGTTTGAGTTGAGGTTTAAAGAATATGATAATGTTTCATATAAATTATTACAGATGGTGGCTCAGTTATCAACACATCTAATAAACTCCTCAGATACATAGTTTAACATTTTTTTTAGCATTATCATATTCTTTGAAGTCCATAAAAGTGTACAATAATATATAATAGGTATATTTAAGTTTAAGTTTTAAAATTAATATATTTAATATATTTAAGTTTTAAAATTAAATTACAAAGCTGGCATTTATTGCCAAGGCTCTCAAATGAGAGCATGTCTAAAACAAGTGGACTTTCTGATTCTGTGCATGTGCCTCTGGGAGAGGTTGTGGTTAAAAATTCCTTGTAATCTGACATAGAACTACAATCATCCATTTTACAATTTCCTGACCCCAAATGAACAAGATTGGATAGAATCGCTATCTTCAGACCAGCAACAAATTGCCCTGAGGTTGGATTATAATTTGATCCGCAGTTTCCTCTAATAGTGCCAAACAAATTTTCTAGAAAATCTTGCTGAAGATGGCCAGTACATAAACCTTTTATTTTTAAATTATTGTACAGCCTTAGAACACCTTTAATTGTCCATATCCAATCTTCCTTAGATGGGGGTGATCTATAACATCCTACAAATGTACAATTTTCAAAAAAGCCATACATTTTCTTTAAACGATCCAAATGGGGAGAATTGTCAGTCATGTTGCTTTTTTCTAATACTAAAAATAATTTAGATGATATGGCTTATAATAGACTAATCTTCTGTTTTAATTAAAATATATTGTCATTACAAGTTAACCAGTATCAATTAATAATATACTTGAATTACCATTTGAATACTTCCTAATACCCTTCTTTACAATGGTCCAGGTATGACTTTTGCAGAAAAATATGATGTCCCTGGTTATTCAGTGGAAAAATTTTAATCCTTGATTGGCTGATTCTGAAAAAAATATATAATTGGATGAAAATACATATCCAATATATGAATACTAATGTGTAAATAAATAAATCAGCTTGGAACTGTATTCTACACATAGAGGGGTAGGCAGAAGGAACACAGTGTTAAGATACTCTGTTCCTCACTTTCCACCGAATTCTGGAGGCATTTCATGTTTAAGGAACTATTATACTTTTATTTATAAGTCGATAAATTGAATAATATAAAATAATAAAAAGGTGGCGCTTATGCACAGTGATATATATACGTTTATCTGACTCTTATGCCACAAATTTTCTGAAAATCGACAGAATACCATGGGCCTTCGGGAAAACAAAACTTGGCCCAAGTTTCAAAACTAATTAAAGTACAACATTTAAGATATGACTTTATCTAGAGTAGTTAATACTTAGTGATTACTTACCGGTGTGAATTGATAGGACCAGGATTAGGGAACCTAT
>DWGR01001262.1:0-16833 GCA_018247715.1 Heliconius burneyi
CGTATAAAGAGAAAAATATACTATCTATATAATAACATAATAATTTTGCTTTGTCTTGAATAGCATTGGCCCCATTTTAGTGTAATATTTATAAATGTATGCTTTGTAAATCGCTTTATAATAAGTTAATATTAAAATAAAATATTTTTCTTAATTTGAACATCATTTACATGAAGGGATATTAAATAATTGTTTTAATAATAAAAAGTAGGAGATATGAGTTATAATGTCACCATAAAATAAACTTATTGTTTTTAATATAATATCTTTTATTTTCGTTGTAATTGCATGACAGATGATTGCCTATTAGAATTTTGTTCTTAGAAATAATATGTAAGTATGTAAAAGGATGTAAAAATATTATAATGAATGTAAAACCTACAATAATTACTAGAATATCATAGTTATTGTGAAATTTATTGACTTTGTAAAATATAAAAATTATGATAAAATTGTATTTTTTTTTTAATTTTATCTTCCCTATTCATTTGTATAGTTTTGTATTTGCAATTGCGTGACGGGTGATAGAACCTAGGATGGTATTTTGTGTAAGTAAGCCTGAAAACTGAAAATACTGTCAGACATCATATAAACATTCTTTTTAGAAAACGTGTAAAAAAAATTAACAAAGCGGGATTCGAAGCTGCGCATCTTGTTCAGGCGCGTTTTCTAAAAAGTATATTTCTTTCCTACGTCTGGAACAATACTTTATTCCACACTTAGAAAAGAAATAATTGTTGAAAGTATAAACATTTATATACGAATAGTTTAACGCTTTTAGGTGGGCAGAGTTAAAGACACCCCGATCTTGCCGGCGAATCTTCAGCACCCCACTTCCTCTACCAGAGCGGAGAAAAGATAACAAGTATAATCTTTTCTCCTAGTGGGACCCACACCAGTCCGATCGAAGGCTGTAGGCCGAGGTTCGAGCCCCGCTAGGGGGCGCCCCTATAGCTTTTGATTTTATACATAGCTTTAGCTCAGTCAGTATTGGGATATTGTATCTCTGTATGGGGTGGTGCATCCAAGATAAAATTCCTTCAGATAGAAAGAGCACAAAGATCTTTGCTGAAAGTCATGTTTTTTAAACCTTTTAGATTTCCTACAGAGAGTATATACTCCTGCTGCGACTTATTGTCTGTACGAAAGCTATATGTATTATATAGTGCTTTGAAGGTTCACAGAGCTGTAACTTTTTCAAGCAACATGGAGCAACCTAACAAAAGAAGGTATGTCCCAGCTCATATTCCTTTTATGAAATCCAAATTTGGTAACCATCAATTTGCAAGCCAGTCGAAGTATTTATATAATGCAATAAACAAAATATTAAACATATATTCCTTAAACTTCTTTGAATGCAAAAGAGCAATTACTGCTTGGCTGCGAAGCCTAGATTATGAATCTATAGAAGCCTTAATGCATCGGTGAACACACATACACACAACATTCATCCAGGCATACACACGCCAAGGCGTGTGTATGCCTGGCCGGCATATGTTTATTGTGTATGTTAAAGGCCGGCAACGCACCTGTAACTCCTCTGGTGTTGCACGGGGTCGTGGGCGGCGGTGATCACTTCAGGTGACCCGAACGCTCGTTTGCCTTGTCCTTTTACCATAAAAAAAAAATACATGCATACACACACGAACACACACATGACATACTCACCTGCACACCACTTATAAACAGACAAACATATACACTTATTAGCTTAAATTGTATCTGTATTGTAACTCTTTATTCTATACGCATAAATTTGGTTATTTGTTATTATTGTTGTTTTCTATATATTTTGTATTGTATGTGTATGTATAGCTATAATATATCTTTTTTTTAATTTTGTTTCCACAACGAATGTATAGTGTTATAGAAGAGCGGGGCCTCCTGTTACAAGTACTAGTATTATACTAGTTACTTACTAGGGTGGTCTCATTACTTTCTACCTAGTTAGATGAAAAGGTGAAACTAAAATATATATATATTTTTTTTTTAACAATAATTGATAATATGAAAATGGACATTTAATTTTTGTCATAGAAATTGACAAAAATAAATATATTTTGAGGAATTAAGTAATTGTTAATTTGATTTTCCACACAAGAAAAAGATTAATTGTTAATATTTGATTTGTTATACTTTAATTTTAATCATTCTAAAAAAATTGATGCTATAAGATGTAGTTGGCGCTAGTAGCATAAGTGTGTGTATAGTATAAAACTATTAGCAAAATTTTTTGTATGCGAGTTGGGCTTCTTCTAGTATATGTTCCTTGTTATGAGCCGAAAGGCGAAGTTAGCTATGTAATTTATTCGATAAGATACCTATTAAAAAGTACTTGATAAGTACAAGTTTTGAACACAAAGTATCGGTATCGAAAGGCAATGTACTCGATACCACAAAGTATCGATACTTGTTTCGTGTCCCTAATCACATATGTCACAATAACTGTCATAACCTGTGGTCATAACAAATATATCCGGCAGGCGGCAAGTAGTTAAATCGTTAATCGGTAATCTGTAATTGTCAAGTAATTAGATATCAGGTAGGTAATTATTGTATTAGTTATTTAAATATTATTATATTTCAGTAATGAATGCAATTGTACATATTTGAAATTTCCTATAAATTTTTAATTTCAGCCTGCTTTCTAAGCATTGAATATGGTTCTAGCTCATAATGTCAATGAGGTTAAACGGACGAAGGATATACAAATAACGCAAGATGTAACATTTGACACGATGCTTCTTTCTTCACATACATTAAATGGTTTGAAAGTTTCTGGTTTCCACAAACCCTCCCCGATTCAGTTACATGGCATACCTTTAGGAAAATGTGGATTTGGTAAGGAAATAATATTAAAATATATTTTTAACTTTCATCTTACTTCTATATAGTTTTATATGTAAACAAACTCTTTCAGACTTATTACTGGAGGCTAAATCTGGCACAGGGAAAACAGCTGTTTTTACAGTAATTGCACTAGAAAATTTAGACTTACATAAAGGACTACAGGTGATTATACTAGCACCAACTCGTGAAATAGCTGCTCAAATTTGTGATGTTTTAAAACAAATAGGACAAAAATTTGATGGTAATGGATAATTTTGTATAAAGTTTTATAAATGTGCATATTTGGCAATTCTTTGTATTTCTGTCTAATTTGTATTCTTGTGGTTAATGTTACAGGATTATGTGTAGAAGTTGTAATGGGTGGTTTACCTATTCAGGATGATATCAATAAATTTAAAAATAATAATATACATATAGTTGTTGGTAGCCCTGGACGCTTAAAACATCTTATTCAAGAAAAACATATTAATGTGAAATCAGTAAGGCTTTTCGTTCTTGATGAAGCTGACAAATTAATGGAGAAAAGCTTTTTAGCAGACATAAAATTTATAAATTCTACTTTGCCAAAACAAAAACAGGTCATTATGAGTAGTGCTACCTATCCTGAAAGCTCAAAAGAGTTTATAAATCAGTTTGTTCATGATGCACAATATATTTGCCCTAATAGCAATTGTCTCTTACTAGGTGTTACTCAAAAAATAACACATGTTAAGTACAACAGTAACATTGTGAAACAAACAGCAAACAGATTTGAAGAATTATTACGAATTTTAACCAAAATACAATTTAAGCAATGTTTAATTTTCTGTAATTACCAAGCCAGAGTGGGAGAATTACATAAAATGCTAACAAAAGAAAAATGGCCAGTTCAACAGTTATATGGTCGACAAGAACAGATTGATCGTTTAGATGCTCTTAAGACTTTACAACAATATAAATGTAGGATTTTAGTGTCTTCAGATTTAGCTGCACGTGGAATAGATGCATCAAACGTAGATTTGGTAATAAATTTTGAACCCCCATATGATTGGCCAACTTATTTACATAGAATAGGAAGGGCAGGAAGATATGGGTCCTATGGATTAGCTATTACTATACTTTGTGAAGGCATAGAAAAAAATAAATTTATTACTTTATTGCAATCCATAAATGCTTCTGTCTGCCTGACATCTTTATGGTCTGAAGATAATTCCGAGGACAATTTCACTGATGAAAAATCGATAAATTATGTTATGACATGTAATTCTCTTACAAATCATTGTAGTGAAAATAAATTAGAGAAGTTGTGGAAAATAATTTCTGATGATCCAGAACCAAAGAAATCAAATCAAGATATAACTAATTTTGATGACTTATTAAATTCATGTAAAGAAGCAAAAAAAGATATTGAATCATTTTCAGATTTGGTTACTTCTTTCAAAATAAGTCAAGTTTCTGATCATACTGATTCTAATGTTGATTTTTATAAGAATATTAAGATGCCTAATAAATCAGATATAATATATTTAAATGAAAACCTTAATTTTATAAAAACCAATATTGATAAAAAAGCAGACAACCCTAGAGAATTAATCCATGATAATGATAACAAATCTATAACACATGATGCCACATTACTTGGTTCTAATTTTGAAGGTGCACACCATAAAAAGTGTGCCGAATATCCGAAATGTGATATCAATGATAATAAAATAAACATGTATTTTGATAATGAAAATGAATTAAAATATAAACTAGAAAATAAAGTTGAAGAAAGCCAGAATTTGGAAGATAAATTTGGGTTATTAAAATTGGGTTTGCCAACATGTTTTTCTAGCACCTATAATAGACAAAAAAATAATGCAAGAGTAACTCAACATACTAATACAAAAGTAACAAAATATTCTGAACAAAATGCAAATGACAGCCCTAATAAATTATTAAAAAATATAAATGAGGATACTATTTCTAATTATAATTTAATTAAAAGAAATCATGCCAAAAGCAAAAAAGTAAAAGGAAACCAGATACTGGAGCAAACTATTGATACAAGTCATTTTCAATATAATTCCCATGCTTCAGTTTCCTCTTTATCTCAAAATTGTGTTGTAAATCAAAAAAATCATTATACTAATTGGTACACCAAACTGAAATTACAAGTTAAACAAATTGAACATTTTATTTATATTGAAGAACTTAATAAATTATATAAGTAGTTCAGTTACTTTATTTTTTTTATGTATGGCTTTGTGATTTAAGAATCTATTATAATTTTATGGAAGGTAAAAAATAAAAGACAGTTTTATCAAAATGAATTTTATATGTATTTAAATATAATAATAGGAAAGGACTAGATTACACCTAACAATAACATTTAATACATTTTGTACATTCAAAAGTGAATCTATGTACTAAAGAATATTAGGATTTAGTAAAATAGTGTCAAGGTCATTTTTTTGGTTTGTATTTGAAATAAACCTTTATGAAATTATATATATTATAGTTTGTTCTTTTAATAAACCTGTACCTATGTGTAAGAAACTGAAAATTAAATTATCCGAGGTAACATTGATACAGAACAGCTTTGATTATCTGGCCTAACAGTTATGTCAATTCGGGATTATCTGGACTAGTACCTAGATACATGTTTATGTAGATGTGTAACATTAATTTAAAAAATATATTTTGAAAAGTGAGAAACGCTACTAATATTAGAAGGTAAATATTTTCAATATGTTATATATAAGAGTGTAACTGGATCGACGCATTATGATTGTACTGCCTATCTTAAAAACTACTAATACTCATAAAAATGTAGCAGTAATAAGTAGTATGATGAGAGCAGACCCAACAGTTGGGTTGTATTTGCCAGTTTTGTTCAAGAATCCAGTTTTTTTTTTCAAAAACATCACAAATTTCCTAATATATTGAAACACTTAAAATCGCTGAACATATATGGGGGTTAAATGGATAAGTACTGAGGTCCCCCTACTTACAGGCTACCTTTGATCCGCCGATAGAGTTACACTAAGTATATAAAAATAAATGTATATTTTGTTTTTTGATTTAAATTCACTTAAATTAATTACATTTCTACCGTATTGAGATAACGTCTAATGTAATGTCATAGACGCAAATTAATGATTAATTACATCACATGATAAGGGGAGAGGGAGGTGGTCGATAAAGTGTGACAAGGGGATAGAGATGGTCCTAAAATATTAACGTCACTAGGGTTAGATGTAAGTCACAAATAAAACCAGCTGTAACAAGGACGAAGGGAGGGATCAAAAACCATGACGAGCCATGTGACGTAATTAATGGATGACCACAGGACCCCTTATATATTTTCGACTATTTACTATATCTATATTGCACTTTTTCAAGTATAGGCTTACTACAATATACTTAATCAAGTATTTAAAAAAATGATTGCATAATGATAATACCCATTTATCTATTTTTGAAATCAATAATTTCAAAGAAATTTCAAATTATCTTAATTAACAAGTTGAATAAAATACAAACAAGAAATGTGTTATAAGTATACACTTTACACCATTTTGTAGGTATATGTAAATTCTATGAACTAGATACATGTATATCGACGGCGAAGTACCGATATCTCCTGACATTTTAAACGAATTATCTTTTTTAATTTTTAATTAGCTAAGCTTTTATTTAACATGTGTATGTATGTTAGTTTGGGTGAAATCTTAGAGCTCAATTTTGAAGTAGATATCTCCAACCGATTGAGCTGAATATTTGTACACACGTTTGTTTAGTTCGGATGATAATGCACGATAAAGTGTGTGACGTTATTGTGGCGATACACAATATGGCGAGCCATCCATGATACCCGAATAGTTATTTTTGTTATAAGTTCTTTGATTTTCTTTTTTTTTTGAAAGGATACACTAAAAGGATAGTTTGGTGAAAGTTTGATGAGTTCCGATTATGAGATCCGGTCGAAATTGATAAAGTTATAAGAATATTTTTATTATGTATGTTCTTCTCAATATACCACAGTATTAGTTTGCACCTAATTGAGTGAAATTTGACATACGACAACCACTAACACTCGTTGACTACCACTACCACCACCACTCATTTAAGAAGCATCCTTTTAAGGTCTATTCATCTCTTAAAATTGTAAAATAAATTATTTTTTAACAAAAAGAAAAAACCGACTTCTAACAAAGAACTAAAAAGTGACAAAATAATTTTACAAAAATTTTATAATTTTGAAGTCGGTGTCAAGTTAAGGCTACAACGACCTTACTACAATATCAAATTACGAAGCCAGTTTGTTTTACTTGGTATCCGTGGTCACGGATAGACTGAGATGGCATTCGTCTACCAGTAGATTGTTATATCAAACCACGGCCAGACTCATGCGATTTACTTCTGTAAATAAATTAGTACCAATTTAATTATGTAAAATCTGCTAAATATAAAATTTTAAAGTTTCAATTTAATTAAATATTGATTAACGCGACAAGCTTTTATAATCATATAAATTGTGTATACTCAGGTTATGAGTCGATAGTTAAAATATAAAAGATTTTTTTTATTTTCTCCGTTAAATAAAAGCTTTTTCTAAAAAAGATTTTATTTAACGGAGAATTTTTGTTTTTAATTTATTTCAAATTATGTGCACACCTTCTAACCTTTTAAAATATATATATATGAATATAATATAATTAATAAAACTTTTTTTTAATTGTATAAAATTTTGCCTTTGTCAGTTAGGTGTTGGTACTTCGCCGTCGATATCTGTCTAGATACATGTATATGTATCTAGATATACATATAAATAATATAATGTATATAAAGGTATATCTAGATGTATCTAGATAGATATGAATATGATACATATACATATGTATCTAGCTACATGTTAAGCTAGGAATTCAGCGTTGCCATATTTTCTCTCGATGAAAAGCGAGATTTTTGAACATTTTAAGGAAAGAAAAGGGTTTCTTTCGCCAAAAGCGGGACAAAATAATTAATAATGAGCATTTATTTTACTATTTATTCTTATCTTTTATATACATTTTTTTGAGTTTTAAATAAAGCTTTCAATGGTGATAGATATTGCTTTTCCTTATGGAAAAACCATCACTATACTTAAACGATGTTATTTTGGTTTACCATATGTAAAACAGTTAAGCCTCCCGAATAATTATACGTAACTTACGAACGTTATTTACGAATATACTTATTTGTATTTCTATGAATTTATTAGTAACTAATTTTAAAAAAATTCTTACACTACGAGGAATCATCTGTGAAAACAGTGCTATGTCTGTCTCGATCGGGACATTCTTGAATTTTTGGGGTAGAAATCGGGACTTCCCGCCAAAGTCGGGGCTTCTGCCAACGATATCTGGCATTCTTGCTTGATTTAATATTAGTTATGTGTAAAAAGTTATATTTTTTACTAAAATCATATGATTTATTTTAATGATTAAAACTTTACTAGATTTATCAAGTTCCTATAAAATCAGTCATATTTTATGAACTGCACTATAACAATATTTAACATCTTAATTAGTGACGATTTCGATTAACTTTAGTGTTATTTATTAACTAACAAAAATATATTGGAAGGCTAGCTCAGTTACTTTATTAAAAATCTCAAATTAGCATGGAATTTAAATGCCACGTGTTGTAAAAAATAAACAAAATAAAGACTTTTTTAACATTTCATTAGAAAATAATTAAGTAATATAAATGATCTTATTGACCCGGAAACACTAGCGCAGGTAAGCCATCCGCTATAGTTGCGTGTCGCGAGGAAGTTCCTACGGAACAACACAGTAGTAAAGTGCTGCATATACCCCGAACATTTCCCATGATAAATGTGGGTAGAGAACATGATGAAACATCTGTACGAAAAACCAAATTGTTAAGCCTTTCACGGATTAATGGATCCTTAAAGGTTCGAACGGCTCTACGTTATGTGTGCTCAAGAGCTATATAAGTTATTCTTGTTAGGTGTAGGCTATCAAACGGAATGCGAAATTTTAGAACATCTTTTACGATCGTTTAAAAACTGTAAACGGCTTTAAACAAAAAGTTATACTGAAATAAATAGATATAAACGACAAATATACATGTAGCGTATTTTTTTTTAAATATTAAGATGATATTTTCATGCTATTTCTTTGACTTTGTATGACAAATTGAATTCGTAATAAATAATTACAGATATTTGACACTAGCTCACAACAAGATGGTGCTCCAGTTTTGTAAATCAGGACCGTTCAATAATTTCTTACAGAAAGTTATCCATTTCTGAATGTCAACTAAATAACAATAATGAATATGGTCTTACTTAGTAAAATTTATAATATTACATGTCCCTTTGTTAACTGTTTCAGAAATGTGATCTTACACAATAAAAAACATACATTAAATACGTATCGTAAGTACGTGCAAATAAACCACAAATAACAGTAAATAAATACAAATAACATAATACGATTTACTATCAATTCTGTACATATAATCTAAAGCCAGATTTACAAAACCAATGCTATACGTATAAATATTTCTTTATTGGTTTTGTGTGAAATATTTTGACGATACAATCTATGAATCTACTATATATTTTAACCAAATGTGAAATATTTTTCTCCTAGTATAACATCTCCACAAATAATATATAACCCATACTAAACCATATTGTATCCATTTTAATTATGCACTTGAATTATTTTATTTGTGGCTAATAAAGTCAGAAGCACCTCTGACCATATTAGATACATACCATGTTAAGTGTCGTAAAATTAATAACTATTTCCATAAATGCGCAAGAGATAAGAATTTAGATTCAATAATACTTTAATTACAAGATTTTCTAAGAGTACTACAATTTATGATATTTTTTTCTGTCAAAGAATTATAAGGCACTTTGAGCCCGTCCAAGATAAATGTTTGACTTGTCCCGGATGGGCTCAAAGTAAATAATCATTACATATTATACAGGTGAATGGATAAAATAAATATTTGAATACCTTATTCACTCCTTTGTAAGTGTCCAAGTTAAGTTGACTGAGAAATAATATCATAGTTTTTACAAATCTCCTTGTATGATTTTTTTCTTTCCTTTAATTTATTTTACAGCAAAGTCTCTATCAAAATTTCTTTCTTTATCAAATTTGAATGTCAATTCAAAGACTAATTTTTGAAGTTCACCTTATTGTGTAGTATGTACTCACAAGTACAACAAATTAATGACATTTAATGAAAAGAATAAAATGGTAAGTATTAACCAAGAAAATTATGATTTCTTCATAGTCCTTAATCTTTCTTTTCGTGGCTTTCTGAAATAGTATCAAAAAACGACAAAAAAGTTAGTAGATATAAATTTAATAAACATTTTTATATGATATTTACATTACTTTAAAGATTTCTTAAATGTTTTAATGTTGATATTACTTAGCTATTAGATATTTTTGATTAAACATATGTGGTTTTTTTTACCTGTAACTTCTTCTTCATCAGCATCAAGTATGTCTGCACAGCAAATAGAATAACAAATGAGTGAAAGGAAACCAAGTGGGAGACCAAACACTAGTGCGGTAAGTACTGGATTTCCACGCCACATGCTTACAAGAGTTGTTCTTGCTTCATAAAAACCCCTGTACATGCGAACCAGCCAGTTATTTCCACCATAGGCCTGAAAAAATTATAAATATAACTTTTTAAAGCTATTGACATAGCATAGAAATGTAAAAAAATATGTGTAATTCATTTGCTGCTAATTAAACACTACAAATCAACACACAGGTTACTTTATAAGACTATTTTATTTTATCGAACATGAGGTAATTGCTGTTACCTTTTTTTGTCGAACATGACACTCATTGCTTTGTTTCTGCGTCTAATCAATTTTCGGAGCTTTTCCGAGATTTCAAACCTACCTTCGGATAGGTACCTATTTCGATTGTGTTTTGAATATATTCGGTAAATTCGCCGCGTCTATTGCTAACTCGGCGGAGTCGGCGATGCCAGGTAATAATTCCTTTAGAGGGAATTAATTCGAACGGAGGAGCTTTGCATATCTCCTCCAGTCGATTACTGTTTTAGAGGATGGGCCTGAAGGGCGCACTTCGCCTAGTTTGAGATTGACAGGACGGTGGTCTGAATTGAGTTTCTATTGAACGTTGATATAAGCGTACATTCGATAGAATAGCTATGTCGAGAACCTAGCCTATGCCGCGGGCACTAAAGCGAGTGGGAAAAGGCGAGCCAATAACGAAAGCGTTATATTTACTAGTGAATTCGAGGAGTCCCTCAGCATCGATATGAGTAATCGACGAATTCCAATTTTTATGTTTACAATTGAGATCCGATCACAAGGACCGAGTCACCCATACTAAGTAGCGATAAAATGTCGCTTTCTAATAATTGCTTATTTCCCGAACGATAAAGGGAGGTAATAATCAACGGCTGATGGCCTGTGAGGAATACCTGGCACACCGACGCCTCGGCGGTTTCAAGAGACTGAGGGTCGAGCGTATACTGTGTAAATTCTTTTTGTAATAAATCATAGTGCCACCGCCTTTGGTGGCGCTATCATTCCTTACAAACCTGTAGTTCGCAATGCGGGGACTGCGAACCCCAGACTTAACAAAAGACTCCTTTAAACAAAAAAATAAGACTATTTAATTAATATAAAAAGTATGTAAACCAAAATAAGCAACATCAAGTTAAAATAGTTTTAAATTATAATAAAATATACTACTAAAAATATTAAAATATTTACAGGGGCCATTTGGTTATGTATTTGCTCAAGGAACATAGTCACAGCCTCAGGTGTCATCAATACTGGATCATCATCAGGAATATGATGGTGACTTGTAGTAGAATTAAGAACTATCAAATGTGGCACTGTTAGCTCTGACATAGCTATTGTATTTGCTAATTCAGGATTTCCCATCCAACCAAATTGAAATCTTTGATGGAGGTCATGCTTTTTATTTCTGGAAATAATTATAATGATAAATACATGCAATAAAATCAGCAATATGTTGTGTATATCTAAGGGATCTACATGTGCATTTCCAGCCAGCCAAGTTTAATAAAAGTAGAATAGCAATGCATTATGTGTGATATAACACAAACCGATCAGATAGTATATAGCCAATGTTACATAATCTATATATATAAAAGGACATGTTCTCACTGACTGATGGCAGAAACATCTAATTTGGACAGATGTTTATTTTCGTAATCTGGACATCCACAACTGGACATTGACAAAGGGATTTTGAAAATTTAAGCCCTCAAGGGATGAAATAGGGATTGAAAGTTTGTATGGAATTTCATTTAAATCGGCACCTATTTTTATAATTTGTGAAATTCAGATTCTTAAAAATATTTCAATAGAAACGGGTTTCGTGGTATTTTAGAATTCACTCTCTAACGGTGCAAATAAGGGGATGAAAGTTTGTATGGAAAAATCTTTAAATCACAACGGATTTTATAAAATTTGAAACTTCAGACTCTTAAAAATATTTCACTGAACACGTGATTTGTGGTTTATTTTAAATCACCACCTAAGGGTGCAAATAAGGGGTTGAAAGTTTGTATGTATCTTTAGATCACCACCAATTAAAAAAAATTGAGACAAAAATATTTCAGTCTACACAACATGTGTGTTTCATGGTTTATTAAGATTCACCTATTGAACCCTGCAAATAGAAAGTGTGTGTGCGTGTCTGCCAGTAATATATATATATAAAATAAAATGTGATTGAAAAGTTATATTAAGCCAAACAACAACAAACCTTATAATGCCCTCAACCATATCCTTGAAATCTTGTTCCGTTTGGGTTATTTCATTCAGTTTATTTTCTGATACTACAGCTATTACAATATACTTCTCTGTGTCCATTAAGTCATTAATATTAGATCTTGTTATTTTTGGAAAGAAACCAAATCTTTCTGAATTCACCCATTTATTTAAAGTATAATTTAATGATTGTTTATCCAAAAGTATCTCTGGTGTTGCTGAAATAAAACAGTAATTGGTATGTATGGTAAATATAAAAGTTTTTATTATTATATTTTTTTACACTGTCTTTATACCTTTAAAGTAGAAAATGTCTTCCTCTTTATATACAAAAACAGTTGTTTCATTTGGAGGCTTCAAATGTTTTATAGCTATTTCATGAGGTACAGCATAAAACCAGCTATAAGCTTGATATCTCTCAGCATGATTTGAGAATGTGTCCTAATAACAAGTAACAGAATTAAAAACATATAAACAAAACAATATTTTTCTCACAATATTTTTTTTCTAACACTGATTGATTGATTTCATTAACAGTGTCTTTAGATCCATAACTTCTTATTTATGTTCGGACCATATTCCACCAACATAGTAAATAAGGAAAAATATTTTATGTATAATTCAAGAAGATACATTTCAAGACACAGGTAAGAATAAGCCAAAAATAATTTAATTTTAGTTTCCCCATCAATGCAATTATTAATAACTATTAACATTTGTAGTGCTTGTTTAAGGTTATTCTTCTATGGACTATGGACTTTGCATTTCCTCTAGTTTATTATTATTGGAATTTTCTCATAGTCAAGTAAATCTTGAATTGTGAATAAAACTTTTACTGTAGAGATTTTTTTACCCATAACAGTCCCTGCTGCTTTCCAATATAACCAAAAAAGACACTATGAGTCTCTTTTAAATATCCAAAACTGTCAGCATGAGATAATCTTTGTACAGCTGGTTGTGCCATTCGCATTGCATAGTTAACCATATCTTCTTTAACTCTTTCACCTGAATACTGATGCCAATATTCTCCTTTAATACTGTAAAATTAAATAAATATAATAAAGATAATATCGGGATAATTAATGTATGAATAGTATTATAATAAAAAAGGAGACTTACAACATTATAGTTGGGAAAGCTCTAACTTTAAAATGAGTTGCCACTGCCGCAAAACGCGTACAATCTACCTTCGCTACTCTAATTTCAGAGTTATATAAAGCTTGAGCAACATGTCCCCAAATAGGCTCAATTCTTTGGCAGTGAGCGCACCATGGTGCATAAAATTTGACAAACCAGACACCGTCCTTGCTAATATCAATGAATTTGTCACTTAATTCTAAAACTCTTGACGAAGAAACACCACTAGATCCTACAGGGAATATATAAAGCTTCTATGAAACGAATATTTACATCGATATTAATTATTTTAAATAAAAAAAAAACACGTCATTGAACACCTTAATTAGATTTACGTTTACCTAAATAGTTCCAGAGAATATTGTATTTACTCACCTAAAATGAAGAATAAAACAGAACCCAACAGTAAGTTCATTATTGTTAGTTATTAAAGCTTGTATCATTGATTTACAAACATATGATTCAAATGTTAAGATCATTCAATAAAATTGTTAAAAAATGAATTATACATCGTATTCTAACATAAACTGTTAAATTAACTTGAACAAACGAACACTAAACTAAATATAATTCACAATCACAGAGTAGCATTAGTAATTAGTATGTTCCTTGAGTAGAATACTATATAGTATCTAGAATATACTCTGTGCATAGTAGTTTAATTAACAGGCAACTTGGCATTATTTGCATCGACAAAGTAGTGATGTTAGGTTCTGGCAGTACTATAATGTAATATCATAATTTTTCGTTTTTCATTAAACTCAAATTTATTATTAATTTTTTAATCACTTTTCAAATAACTAATAATATGTTCTAAGTCTTAGTTTATGGGTTCCCGATTTTCGACCGTGCCAGTCAAAAATATAAGTAATTTCTTTTTAGACTGGATATTGGGTAAATATTAATATTACTAATAAATATTTAGTATTGTATAATGACCGTTCTATGGTTAGGACTGCTGTTGGCGACACTAAAACCTTACAAATTACAGTAGGGGTTCATCAGGGCTCGGCTCTTGGTTCGTTCTTATTCAATGTGTTGCTCAATACTGTCTCGGCTAACATCCAAGACCAGTCTCCATGGCTGATGATGTATGCCGACGATATAGCACTTATTGACGAAAACCGACTGACGCTGGAGCGTAAAATGAACGTGTAGAAGGGTACGCTTGAGAACGGCAGTCTTAAACAAAATATGTCGAAGACCGAGTACATGGCCTGCGGGAGCCCGGACTCGGGCAGTATCCATATAAGTCCTGAACTAGCCGTTATGCACGAGTCTGGAGGCATCGATAATGATGTCGATAACCAGATAAACGCTGCTTGGACTAAATAGCGGGACGTGACTGATGTGGTCTGCGATTGCAGGATACAGCCCAAACTCAAGGGTCTGATATAAAAGAGCATGATCCGACTGGTTCTTTTATATGGCAGCGAATGTTGGCCAGCACTATCTCGGCACACTCAGGAGCTTCACGTTACGGAAATGAAGATGCTGAGGTGGATGTGCGGCGTAACGCAGTCTGACCGCATATGCAACATGTTCATTCGAGGTAGTCTTGGAGACCGTGACATAGCGGATAAGCTCCAAGAGCGTCGCCTGAGATGGTTTGGCCAGTCGCCGGCCTAAGAAGTTTGTCGGATGCAAGTGCCTTGCTATATTAGTCCCTGGAGTGAGATCTCTCGAATGTATTTTGGGATGCTCACGGTAAAATACTCGTAGATATCCTCGGATTATTATATAGCCTTGTTGGAGCGTTTCAAGGATGAAACCGCTGAAAAGCGGCCCCATGTGAAGAAGAAAAAGGTGCTGTTTCACCAAGACAATGTCACAAGTCGATAAAAACGATGGAAAAATTGCATGAATTGGGTTACGAATTGCTGCCGCACCCACCGTATTCTTCAGATCTGGCCCCCAGCGACTACTGGCTCTTCGCAGATCTCAAAAGGATGCTCCGTGGTAAGAGATTTGGCTCAAATGAGGAAGTCATCGTTGAAACTACAGCCTATTTTGAACGCAAAAAAAATCGTTCTACAAAGGCGGTATTGAAAGATTGGAAAAGCGTTGGGATGATTGTATCTCTCTAAAAAGGGACTATGTTGATGAATAAAAGCGAATTTTAGTAAAAAAATGTGTTTTAATTAGTTAGTCACACACATTATTGAACGATGTGTTAGATGTTGAATTTATTAAACAAGGATAATGTTAATAACGGTCTAAAAAAATATTTACTTAAATTTTATAATACTGACTTCAATGGAATAGAACTTTTTTTGAGATATATTCGCATGATCACAAAACGAACCTAAAACCCCATTAGGATTTCTTACTTTTATAATCTCGTACGGAGAAGATGTTTTTCCAAGCCTGAAAGTGGCATTTCAAATATTTCTGACTTATCTTAGAATCAATTGCTAGATGCGAAAGTTCAATCAGCAAACTAAAATTAATTTTGACATATTCATTTAGACTGCGTGTTTTCTAAATAGGAATGCGAACCGGAACTCAATTTTGACTCGCTGATCTCGCAAAATCTCGATGTTATTAACATTGAGACTCAGAGATAGTTCACGTCGATCATGCGCTCGAAGAGCTTCATTTAAGATCATGGAACTATTCTCTAAAATTAATTTTAGGATCTTGAAATCTGAGCTGCACGTAATCAATCCTCCTTAAGATTTCGTAACTGATATGAACTAAAGTTATGAAACTGTAAGTTTGTATATTTTGCATCAGAATTGACCGCATACAACGTAGAGCCGTTCGAATCATTAGGGATCCAATGAGCTGTGAAAGGCTTGACACTTTGGCTTTGCGTAGAGATGTCTCCTCGCTGTGCGTTTTCTATCGCATTTATCATGGGGAGTGTTCTGAAGAACTGTTTGACCTGTTACCTGCCGCCGAATTTTCCAACCGCACGTTACGTCACAAACTTAAGTATCATCCACACCATCTGGATACGTGGCACTCTACTACTGTGCGGTTTCGTAGAAATTTCCTTCCACGCGCCACGGAACTGTGGAATGGCCTACCCGCGGCAGTGTTTCCAGGTCGATATGATA
>DWGR01001263.1:0-16828 GCA_018247715.1 Heliconius burneyi
CGTTCCGCAGCTTATCTCGTCATGTTCTTTATCATAGTAATTTATGCTCTTGAAGATATACCGGCAACTCTAATATAAGTTACTATTCTGTGAAAACAAATTTTAACTTTCTACCCTCGGTTTTGTACTGGCATTATGGTGGAGATGGTTTTATTTCGTTGGTAAAATTTTAAGTATTTTGTTTTCGTTTCACGCTTATACCGCATTTTGCATGGTGGGCAAAAACCTAGTGTTGCGACACTCCGTTGCCCACTTTCTGAGGAAATTGTGTTTTGGCAGAACTCAATGTTGCGGTATGCCTCGTTGCCAAAGCAAAGGAAATGAAAATATTAAATAATTCATTTCCTTGAGTTAAAATCGAACCCACAATCGTTTCAACACAATCGGACACACACGTTTGTACCACTGCGCCATGACAGCCTAAGGTCTTCGGCCACAAAGTAAATGATATTTAATCATTATGAGTTTATGGATGGCCATCGTATCAAAAAAAGAAATATTTTATTTATGTCTTACCACCACTACTACCACTTATAAAAATGCACAAAAAAGAAAAGAAAACAAATGTACAAAAGGTGGTCTTATGGCTAAGCAGCCATCTCTTACAGACAATCTTTAAGGCGAAAAGAAGCTGACATAATTTAAAGAAGATTCTGAATTTAAAGCCTTTAAGGATGTTAAGCATTTAATATTAAACGAAAAACAAATTAAACTCATTACAATTACAGCTAGTGTTTATTTTGTCCGTCGCTTATGTATAGTATACATATATATCATAGCAATTTTTAATTGGAAATTAGAAGCACCACTCAACACACGCAATGCCTTCAGAATTCGCCGAAAAAATGGAGAACGGCGTCTATTATCAAAACCTTCCCTCTGCCTAGCCTACTGTGTACGGTATACAGACTGAAACTGTATTTTTTTTTTCAATTTCCAATGAAATTACATTAAAACAAAGAATATATACTCAATATAAATACAGAAATACTCACTCCAATAGCTCCTTATAAATATCGAAGTCAGTGAACACAAGTTCGACTATTTGATGTGGCTCGGCATAGAATGTGTACATGAGGCAAATGTCCTGCGGGTACGGGCGCGGGTAGTCTGGACTGCTGAAGGTGCCACGCTCTTTGCCGTGCGTTGATGTGAAGCGAATGCAGGAACAACCTGTAAAATATTTAATTTTAAGTTTCAAATTGTACTATTTTTTTAATGTTTTTTTTTAGCTTTAGACTGTGTGTATGCTGCTGGTACGCATAGGGAGTCTAGTGTTAAGACACTCCAGGCATTGCGTATAGACATCTGAGCGAAGAATTGAAAATATTAAATAGCTCATTTCCTCAAGTAGGATCGAACCCACAAATTTATAATTACAGCCTTATGCCCCTACACCGCGATTGACCTATGTATATATTAACAATATTTAAACTATAAATGACAAAAAAGTAGACGTACTCGTATGTGTAACAGTTAGTTCTAGTAATCATCAGACATGAAAATATTTGTACCTGTATTGAATACCATATAAATTTCAAATAAAAATCAAATCAAATCCGCATTACGCTGTATTCCGAACACAGCAGGGTACGCAGAGGGAACCTAGTGCTTAGACACTCCGTTCCCCACTTTCTGCTGAATTCTGGAGGCACTGCGTGTTGAGTTGCAGAATTCTACGCAGCACTTGGCCTTGACACTAGAGCGAAGAAATGGAAATATAAACGAAAATAAATATTTCACTTCTTCGAGTGGGGATCGAACCCACAACCGTCACGTTACAGCCACACCCTTGTGCCGCTGCGCCACGACAGCCTCAAATAAAAGTATTATCTAAAAATATGTATCTTCATTATGCAGTTAGAATTTGTTCAATGTTGTTCAATTGTAGTTGTGGATACAATTTCATGAAAAACTTTTTAATTGAAATAAAATTTCAGCAGCGATCTTGTTACACCAAATGATTGAGCTTAGCCAGTATTACTAAAGTGAGACAAGTGGAGAAAAGATTATTTTTACTTACATTTCAAGAATGATTTCTGTCTCAACAAAGAGAAAAACAAATATAGCTAAGAATTTCTTTTTAAACAGTAATTTTTGTATTTGTGTATAAACTAAGAACTCATCACATTAAAACTATATATCTATTATATATAAATTACGTGTCATGTTGTTTGTCGTCAATGGAATCCTAAACTACTGAACCGATTTCATTTAAATTTGCACTCTAAGTCTAATTTGATCTAACTTAATAGATAGGCTATCTATTATAGATAGAATAGCTTATATCTCAATTTATAAATGCAATATTATTATTTTATTACAAATTATTTGTTTATTTAATAAAACTATTTTGATCGAATTAATCACGTATATACATTTATAGAATTCTGACGTTTCGAACACTTTGTAGTAGTCCGTGGTCACGAGTGTTTTCCAGTCCGTACTGGTTGACATTATAAGATCTTTTATTTTGACCCATGACCACGGACTACCGCAAAGTGTTAGAAACGTTATTATCCCAAATACACGTTATTAGTCCGGTTAAAATTGTTTCATTTAATATGTGTAATAATCGTGAAAAATTTTGATTTTTCATAAGAAAAAAATAAAGTTTTTTGAAACTTTATTTTTTTCTTATTCTTGACATAATTTTATAAGTCATTTTACTCATCTGGTAGCTTCAAACGATTCTAAGCAGATATCTGTTGACTAGAAAAAGATTATAATTCAATAGATGGCGCTATGTTAAAAGTCCGAAAGTTTCATATATTCGCAAACATATATTATATATTAAAGCACGAACGTAATTCATTGAATTAAGAAAATAATTCAGTAATTTAAGCGGGCGAACCCGCGACTGGGTCGCTGGAAACATACATATGTATATAAAAATAAATATTTTTTATTTAATAACTATTTGTATTCTTACACTTTTTAAAAGTTATTCTGTGCTTTGGAAAGAAAGATAATAATTTTGATACATTTTCCAAAAATATATTATTACATTTTTAAAAATTTCTTTTCAAACTAGTTTAAATTGATGAGGCATTACAGATTCACCACCCGAGGGAATGCGGTTTCAAACACCGCTGCATCTAGATTTTCTGATACGAATTTTGTTCTAGTTAATAAATTAGGCCATAATTTTTCATTGAATTTTCAACTTTGTAATGCATTTGCTACTTAAATAATTAATAAGTTTTAGAATGTTAGAATATGTTATTTTATGTAACTGTACGAGTATGTGTATATGGTTAGTATAAGATATGTATGGGTGCGTATGTAGAATATTTTTTTATATTTATTACTGATATTATTTGTACTGAATATTGTGGAAAAAATAACAAGAGTTTTTAATTAAAAAAATAGTCTACTCTTGTTTACATTGTCATATGATGTATAGTTAAATTGTAGTAAATATATACCAATAGTAGATTGTAAAATCATATATCATTGGCCTTCACTAGTGGTTTTTCATTAATATTTACCAATAACATCTTTTACTGTAAACGTCATAGTGTTCTGGCAAGTGTACAATGTTGAGTTCCGCCATTTTATAAGCAATATGAAAAGTGGAACTTTAAGTGAAACGAGGAGAAGCTGATGTTACTGCTTCTAGGTTCACTCTCTTCTTCGATAGCCTTGATGCGGGAAAAGCGTGAAGTTTGAAAAAAAAATGATTAATAGAGTAGACTGTACGCAGAAGCATTAGGGTATGACTGTAACGCGACGGTTGTGGGTAATAGAACCCACAACCGTCGCGTTACCAACCTACTCTAGGAAACGAAATATTTACTCAAATTTAGCAGCTCTGGTATCGAAGCATAAGCGCGACGTTGAGTTCCGCCACTCAATATTCAATGCTAACAGATTTCGACGGAAAGTGGGGAACGGAGTGTCTTAACACTATGTTCCCTTTGCCTACCCTACTGTGTGCGGAATACAGCGTGAAGCTGATTGATAAAAAAATATATACATATAGAAAAAATATAAATAAATAAATAACCTTTTTAAATTATATAACACAATTGAGTGTGCCTTATCAGCACGCATAACAATTGTAACTGAATGCGACAGTCAAACGCAACTGGTGCAAACACTCGTATAAAACATAACGGCGCTCATAATCATAAAATTACCACTTACAACAAATAAAACGTCACAAAAATATAGGGGGCGGCCGGAATAGTATGGGCTTATTCTGATGAATATTTTATGTATATATGTTTCAAATTGCTATGTCAGTTCCTCTTGTAATCTTATGAGTAGTATAATGAAAGTCTCGGTAGTAAGATTTTTTATATCATTTATTATAATTACTGAAAATACTTTGCGGCTTATTTATATTCGCCTATTTATTAAATTACTACGAACTTAAATATGGCATCGCCCGCTTGAGCTTACGGCAAAGTTTCATCCAAATCTGTTTAATAGTTTTGCGTGAAACAAACGTTTCTCTCATGTTCACAAACTTTTAGTAGGTTTTTTGTATTACCATAGAATTATCACTAGCGGATTATGGTGGAGGGAAACTAGTGTTAAGACACTGCATTCTCCACCTTCCGAAAAATTTATAGAAATTATATTACGTTCGCTTTGTTAAAGAATGGAAACAACTTTTAAATATTTTTTTGTAAGTGGGTACTGTATTCACAGCCATCATGAAAAAACTGATACTTTCTAGCAACGATATATATGTAAAATATTTTTTTTAATATTAGAGATCAAATCATGTCTAAACCGAGCATTTTCAAATAAGACTATCCAATTGTATAACATATAAATATTTTATGTTATTTGGATACATACGTATGAAAGAACCCATAACGATATTAAGGGCATAGAAATTTTATTACAATTGTCTTTGACATTTCAAACATACGTTTTTTTATAACGAAATGTATTAATGCCACCATCAAAAGGAAATTTTGATTTTCAATTTCAAGTTTCAGCTGTAAAGGCTGAAAAATTATGTTTCAAACTCGCTGTTAGTAATTAAAACTGTTACTGTAAATTTCTTTTCATACAATTTTAAAATTGTATACTTCGTATTTCACGTTTTATTTAATTGGTTATATTTCCAATAACTTTAAGTATATAATTCAGGCCACCGTGGCTCACTTGCACAGCGTGTGACAGTTGTATACGCGACTGTTGTAGGTTCGATTCCGACTCGCAGGAATTAAATATTTATTCTTTCGATCATGATAAATTGCGGCGTTGAGCTTCACCATACAACACGCAATGAATAGTCGAAGAGATCCTATACCTACTCTGCTGCGTGCGGCGTACAAAAACCCCGTCAAATATGAGCCGCACTTGCCCACTAATTGTAAGACAACAATTGTACGAGTATATATAAAATGAATTACAAATATAAACTTATACATACTAGTTTAGCACAACTGTTTACCTATAAATATTCACTTTTCGGATGCTGTTTTATAATTTGTAGTATAAAGTAAAAAGAAATATTTTAAAACAGATAAAATCGTTAATTAATTAAATCAAAATAAAAAGATAATAAAATCTATTACAAACTATAATGGTATATTCTGTCATCAAGCTTTTAAGTCAATGCAATCATAAGATACGAATATCTCTTGATTTTGAAGTATTATATATGAAATTCGCCGCGTAATCAAAACTTATTCTTACTTCCCGTGTACATATAAAATTAAGAACGAAGTGGGAACTTACAAAGCAAATAAAGGAAAAATCTACAAAGTAAACATTTATATACATTTCATAAAAAAAAACATTACAAACTTATATTAGTCGTTAATTTTATAAGAATTAGTGTATTAATGCAAACTTAAGTTAGTAAACTTTCATGAGTTGCACTTCTCGTTGACCTACAATCCTGGTATCGGTAATAAAGCCCTAGTGGGAGAGTCTGACTCGCATTTCGTTTTTTTTATTTTATTAAAGAAGTATTATCCTAATATCCTAATAATATTATAAATGCAAAAGTTTGTGAGAATGTATGTATGAACGTTTGTTATTCTTTCACGCGAATACTACAGAACCGATTATGATGAAATTTGGTATGTAGGCAGCTGAAGACCCAGAATAGCATATATGCTACTTTTTATCCCGGAGTTCCCGCGGGATTGATTCCTAATTGAAAATAGATACATTTATCTCTTCTGAAAATGGAATGCGTGATCTAGCGGCACGGTGGTGACGAAGGCGGTAGCGGGGGCGGGGGTTGGGCGGGCGGTCTGACGCGCGGCGCGTGTTGTGGGGGAAAAAGAACTCATCGCTGAGTGCGCGACCCGAACGCGGGCAAACGCGTGAGGGCAGACGTCGTCGACGTCGTCAATAAGCGCATTGAAGTAATATCCAGGCCTAAGGTTACTATTAGCAGATTGTTTTTTGTATGATACTTAATTACTTTATGTTAATAGCTTACGCTTCTTAACTTAATAGCTTTATCTTACAACTAACATGCGAGTCCAGTTATTCAGGGATGTTGAATCAGGAGCATATGCTCAGAAACTGTTAGAAATTGGTGAAGGCCAACTTGACACCGACCAACAAGGTATGGTTCTTTTCACACTGCAATTTTGTCATGCTGTGGAGACAGAAGACGAACTCATAGAACAAGTTTTTCCGAATCTGCAACAACATATTCTTGACAAAAATTGTTTGTGTGAAAGAACAATACTCGTACCAAAAAATGAGACTGTTGCGAAAATAAATAAAAAAATATACAGTGAAACATCAGTGTATAATTCCATTGACATAGTTATATCATCCGATGACACTACAAGTTATCCCGTAGAGTTCCTAAACTCTTAAGAGTTGTCCGGGGTGCCATCACACAAATTGCAATTAAAGGTAGGTGTACCCGTTTTGTTAATGCGTAACCTGGACGCGCCAAGATTATGCAACGGAACAGAGAAGCCAAGGGAGACAACGTTCTTATACCGCGCATTCCAATCATACCCAACAACTTGCCATTCAATTTTAAACGCATGCAATTCCCATTAAAAGTCGCATTTTCAATGACGATCAACAAATCGTAGGGTCAAACCTTGAAGGTTTAGGCAGGCTTACATTTGGATACGCCATGTTTTTCACATGGGCAGCTCTATGTCGCTTGCTCACGTGTTTCCAAAGCGAAAAATCTGCATGTATATGTTGAAGAAAAAAAAGCGTTACGTTATCATAGGATTTCCACGCGGACGAAGTCGCGGGCGGCCTCTAGTTATTCATATAACTTCCTTATAATCATCAGAGACCGTTGTGGCGCAACATCTGATTGTAAATTACTGGAGTGGGTTCCATCTCTAATTGTTCGGATTTTAATAAAAGATTTAATAGTTAATGTCTCTATATAGTACAAAATTTCACAACTCAATGTTTATAAAATTAGACTGCGTGTGGGAATAGGAGTTTGTTAACGTTAGAGCGAACCCTCTGTCTTTATTTATTGGGACCGTCTTTTTGAGATTTTCTATTGATATTCAATATTAAATTATGTACATTACTGTATAAATCGATAGCATAATTTCGCGTAAAATGTATCGTTAATTGGCTATTGTTAACATGACAGCTCGTTATCTCAGCGGTTAGACCACCCATCTGACTTGTTAGTAGTGGGGGTCTAGGGTTCAAATCCCTCACGAGCTTGTCACTTAGCATATGCCTTTATGTATATTTATATTTTTTTAAGTATTTTTTAGCATTGAGACATGTGTGACTTTAATCACGCGACAGCTTCTCGGTATATTCCGCAAAAAGTGGGCAGAGGCAACCTGGAAAACTAGTGTTAAGACACTTCAATCAAGACATTTCCATTTCCCACCTATTTGTTGCTACCATGCTATTTGTGTTAAATAAGTGTAAGTCAGAAAAAAAATTGAATAAATAGTATTTAGCTAACTTAAAGATAAAAATCATATAATGAAGGCATTTTCATCAGATGGTGGACATAACTCACCATCTGTTGATAATGCATAGCTTTTATTTTTATTTTTAGGTACATATTTCCCTAATTTATATAATGAGGTATTTGAGGCATTTTGCTCCCCATTTTCGATATATTTAACTTAACTTCACGCTTTGTCCCTTGCGGGGTAGTCAGAGAGAACGGAGCGCCAAACGCTACGGTCTGTACATATCTCTTGCGCCTTGTCCACTGTTATCAACCTCTTTATACATGCTCTTCGGAGGGGTCCTCATGCTTTTTACGTGACCTTCCTCCAATATATTTGATGCTGTGTTTTCGAAGGTCAACTGAGGTCTCCCCTACCTCTCGTCCCTCTCACTTTTCCATCATAAATCTTTTTTGCCATTCTTTCATCACTCATTCGTTCGACGTACCCAAACCAGCTGAGTACATCATTTCGATACATTTAAAAAAGTATATACTCTTTGGCGGATGCTTTATCCATTCAGATAATTCACCTACCTAGTACAAATATAAGTATTTAATCAAGAAGATGTAAGCCAACGTTTATCAATGTAGTATGTGTATGTCGCTATAAAAATACTTAAGAATATGAAATAAGATTTAACCTAAAAGTTGCTATTTTTGGCCACTTATACTAAAAATAACCTCAAAATATTACTTTTAATATGATTATTCGTGACGCATAGCAAATTAGATAACATTAATAATAATCAATTTTAGCCATTCAATCTCATCACGCCTCTTTTCATTATTAATTTTATAGAAACAATGAAAGGAAATGGCGAGAGATAAAAGCTGAAATATTTCAAAGATATAGCTCTAACGGAGATTGGTTCTTACAAATCGTTTAGAACAAGATTCTTATTGAACGGGTCGTAGTGTTATGATAATCCAGGTGTTAAAATATATATTTTTGTAAGGCTTTCTCGAATTATTGCTTTCTTTTGTTTATAAGTCTGTGAATATTTTAATTTTAAATTTGTATTTTTTATTGAAAAATTAGTCATAAATACTTATGCCTCACCGCGTTGTGGCCTGTGATATGAATTTCATTGACCTTGAGTTGAACTAGGTGAATAGAAGTCATTTAAGGATTTTGAGATTCATTTTAAATCTTCTATACTCCGATCACTCCGATCTCCACCATTCATCCGAATTCGAAATTGTTAGTTGAAGGGGAGAACTTAACTTTGCATTTAATGTGTTATTTCATATCTAAAATGTATTTTATTTCAATAAAAAAAATTAAATCAGCTTCACGCTGTATCCCGCACACATCAGAATAGGCAGAGGGGACCTAATATAAGACACTCCGTTCCCCACTTTGTGCCGTATTCTGGAGGTATAGCGTGTTGAGTGGCAAAACTCAACGCCACGCTTTGCCTCGACACCAGAGCAAAGAAATGGAAATATGATATGGTCACTTCCTCGAGTGGGGATCGAACCCACAACCGTCGCGTTACAAACACACCATTGTGCGTCTGCGCCACAACGGCTTTTATTTTAATTAGTCTTTTATTTCATCATAACAAATAGTATTATTTTTATATTTTCAGATGATTGAATTCATCTCACGTTTCTACGTATCAATATAGCGATATATTCATACACAGACAGATTGAAGCACACTTTGTATTTCAATTAAAAAAACGCATAAAATATTTATTCAAATCAATCTACATGTACTAAATGGTCTAGGCTATAAAATGTTGTTTGATTTGATTGTTCCATAGAAATACATATCATTTTTATTTCTGGTGCTTTTTTATACCTACCGTAATAGTTATACACTTGTTATAAAATTTCAACCTGTGAATTCATTATTTCATACAATCAGCTTATTAAATAATATCAATGATATGTCAAAAAAGGAATATAAGTGAAATTGTAAAAAACATGAATAAAAAAAAACCTAGCTCATTATTAAGTTTATTTGAAATAAAAATACATCCTCACTCTACTATGAAATATTCTATTATAGTCCTCTTTACGCTAACCACAGAAGACTCAAAGAGAAGAAATTGTAATATGAATAAACAATAATTAATTTCCCCGAGTACGAATTGAACCGACAACCGTCGAGTTAACAGTCACACGCTTGTACTCCTACGCCACAAGCCTCATTAGCTTTTCACTGTCTATGAATAAAAATATATACATATAATATTGAAATTGCATAACAATCAACATAACAATACACTCTCATACGTACTTATAAAGACATAAGATAAAATAATAATTCAAAACAAAAAACGAATAAAATCTATCGGAAGCCTCGCAAATGGGGCAAGTAATGTGATCTTGTCAAGAACTCTTAAGTGTACTAACAAAATGGTGGTATAATAAAAGAATACTCACTAGGATTTATCGCGTGGCCTTCTTCTACCGTGTGTAGGGATAAGTGGACGAGCAGGAACAGTGTTGTTGATGTCTGGAACAGAAATGGTTGATTGGTTTCGGATGTCTTATTATTAGAGAAAATCTAATGTCCCTCTTATGAAAATAAGAAGCTAATGACACTGAGCGTCGTTTATCTAAGGATCTTGGAAATATTTAAATTATTTTTTAACTATTATTTAGGCTAGCAATGGAATTCGAAGTTCTAATTGAATGACATTGTTCTTTTTATCATCGTAAATGGTTAAAAATTATGTTACAAAATATAAAACTTAATAAATTATATTATAATTATGTAAGTATAATATACTATTATCAGTTATAGTATATCAACAAGAAGAGAGAAATTAGGCTGTATTGCCACAATCATACGACTGAAAAGGAAGTTCCACCACTCAGCACGCAATGCCTCGAGAATTCTCTTAACAGAAATAGCTTTCCAGGTTCCCTTTCCCTACCCTGTTATATGGGTGGTAGGAATAGGGAACCTGGAAAGCTGCTTTATGCGAGATATAGCGTGAAAGATAATTTATCAATACGGCGAATTATATTTAAAATGTGTCTTACTCATATGCTAGTAGCATTAAAAAAATTCAAATAAATTTTATATATATAGCAATTTATATATTACTGGTGACCCGCACGTGGCTTCACCAGCTGACCTGTATGGTTATTTATTTCATTATCTGATTAGCGTTCGTGTTCTAATATACGAGTATATTCATTGCACAACTTATAGTTGTTGAAAACTTCTAACGGAATAAAAAACCGGCTAAGTGCGAGTCGCACACAGAGGGTTCCGTACGAATTTTAGAATAGTAGGTCAATAGGAAATATAACTTGTAAAATTCTATAAACTTTTTTTGTAATTGTTAATTTGTATGTAAAATGAACTACAAATATAAATTTGTAAAGAATTTTATTTTGCTACCAATAAATTTTGAAGTTTTGATTGCTTTATCATAACTATAGGTCCACAGGAAATGCTCTATAGGTAATTACAAATTTACTTTTCTTTTTTGTTACAAGCTTCATACAAAATGCAGCAAAATCGATGTATATAATATACTCGTATCCTTTGATTGTGTGACTAAGAAATTCTATTTTTCTGTTCTTCAAGACCATAGACCGAAATATATAGATCCGTTTTTACTTTTCGAGTAACGGAATCCTAAAAGTATACAATAATGTAAATATAATATCCAATACGTTGATACTGCCAATCTAGTTCATGTAATGGGGTACGAGGATTACTCTAAACATAATCTAATAAGAACATTCATAACGCTCTAATTGGGTTACCTACTTGATGTTACTTTCCTACTAATCTTTTTAAAGGATATTATTATGGGAAATGGGTTAAGGAATATATTTATATAGATACGTATAATTTTGTTAACCCTTATGACTCCATACAATAGTAATAATAATAATGTATTTTTTTATATTTGAATAAAATCTATATTAACTACTGGTAAGTATAAAGCTTACGAAGACATTTTACCATAAAAACCGAAGCTACTGAGCAGTAAAGAAGCGGAACATGTAGGGATGTGGAGGCTTGCGAGACCTTCAATAGCTTAAAGTTAAGTTCCGTGTAAAAAAAAAATCTTTCGACACGTATTACGAGGATAATTTGGTAGTGTTTTTGAATTCTACTCATAGTACAGGTACCTTTTATAACCTACTTACAATGTTTTTAGACGTTTTATTTTACGACTAGTAGGACAGGCAGAGAGCCTAGTGTTTAGGTACTACGTTCTCCCCATTTTGCTTTGATTCGAGACCGTTGACCAAAGCAGGTAAGCAAAAACAAAGCGGAGTGTGACTCTTCTATCGAGGATTCTGTACAAATTCCAAAACTTCATTTTATGTTCATTGTTTAATAAAAAGTACAGCATTGGGTTTTATCATCCAAAATTATTCTTCTAAAATAAATAAGCAAACATTGAAGCAAGATGGGAAAAAATTATTTCTTAACAAGGCCATTTAAAATGAAATACACATAAAAAGATAAAAATTACTATAAAACTATATGTAAATATTCATAAAATGTACGACTTTTAATAGAATTGATGTAAACAAACATACAAAGCGAGAAACTGTTAGAGCAATCGAATGGAACTTTCATAGTTTGCTGCAACTTGTTTATTGAAGTGCTGCTTCTACTAGAACTATTTATATGACACTCAGAAAACATTTAGATACAAAGTAAGTTTGTTAAGTAAGTCATGTTGACGCGTCCCTTATTATTTAAATTTGTAATGGTACACTGTAAAAGGAAATTTTATTTATTACTTTAATTTTTTTTGTGAACTTCTCTGCTGAATCTGTATTCCTCATGTAGATAGATAGATAAAATTCTTAATTGCACACTTTAAGATACAATATATTAAATTCTTAACATAAAATGCACAAAGGCGGCCTTATCACTCACTACAAGTGATCTCTTCCAGGCAACCAGGTTCCGGAAGGATATAATTAACATAAAAGTGCGGGCGTAATGCGGTGCAAAGTGACGCGAAAAATAACTAAATAAGTAAGAAAACAAATAAATATTCAAATACACATAAATACACAAATTCTTATATATACACAGATAACATACGTAAAATATATAGAAAATAGAAAAACGCAGAATAAATTAGCACACATTAATTATTACTCTCCATGCGAAGAAGCTGCTCAGGTAGAAAGCAAAGACACTACGTTCACAAGCTTTCGGCAAATTCTGAAGGATGAAACGTAATATAGATATACCATTTACAGTCTCACGCGTCATTTACAGTCTAACCTGAAATTTAACTCATTGAAATGTACAATTTATTCTTTAGACGACGACGGACTACTTATTATTATTTTGCTAAAATATATTTTTCAAATAACTACAGTAGTATTCTGATATCTTTTTCTCCTGCAATATTTAACACAGCATCGCAGGAGAATTTAATAAATGACGACCATTATTTACCTCTCGCCAAAACACTATCGCTGTAATATTGCTACTCTCGGATATTTACTTTTTAATAGACTTTGTAAGCAGTTCTCGCTACGGCCAACTGCTGATGGTCATATATTTATACTATAATACTATGGCTGGGCTGGAAGATCTAAATGATTACTCGTGTCGAGAAAAGCGCGGCGTTGAGTTCCACCACTCACTCACACGCAATACCTTCAGAATTCGAGTGAAAGTAGGGCGCGGAGTGTCTTAGCACAAGACTCCCTTTGCCTAACCTGCCGCATACAAAATACAGAGTGAGGCTGAAAAAAAATAAAAGGAAAGCTCTTTGAAAGCTACCTGTCTATCCAGAGCTTCGAGTAAATATTGTTCGCTAAGCTTTCAAAACGTCCACTGCAAGCGAAGTCATAATGTATTGAGCTATGCGGTATGCATGCGGCATTCATATCAAATTTTCCTATTATAATACCTCTTTAAATTATTGCAGAACTACTACAAAGAGTATAATAGGTATTCATTATATTTACAGTAGGTACGTACGTTTTCTAAAAATTTTACGAAGCTTTTTCGCTGGATTGTTTGAATTTAACGTTTTGTTCAGTTCGCTGCTTGAGAACGATGTTTTTAATGTACATATTTCGTAGCATGATATTTAAAAATAAAATTGAAATTTAACAACAAAAGTTATGTGTAAAATGTAAACACATAATGTTTTTAAACACGTAATATAAAGCTACATTCATGATATCTCATTAACGTAGAGAGAAGACATAGCTTTTTGTCCCAACCGAATAGAATAAGAAACTGCAAAAGCGAGTTTACTAGCAAAAAAAACAAATTGAAATCTAAAAGGGATTCATTAAGACCTACATCACTTTGATGTTTGCCTTACGAGTTCCTAATTGCAAACGGAGTCAATAGAGATCTTCCTTGACCAATCTCTGACAAAAAAAACCTTTGATAAGGGTGATAAAGACAGATGAGGTGGCTGCTTAACTATTGATTGTATACTTACTCTATTACAACCATTTATTTACTTTACCGTATATGTATCTATATAATATAAGGCCGTCGTGGTGCAGCGGCACAAGGGTGTGATTGTAAAGCTACGGTTGTGGGTTCGATCACCACTCGAGGAAGTAAAATATTTATTTACGTTTATATTTCCATTTCTTCGCTCTGGTGTCGAGGCAAAGCGTGGCGTTGAGTTCTGCCACTCAACACGCAATGCCTTCAGAAATTCGGTAGGAAGTGGGGAATGCTGTATCTTAACTCTAGGTTTCCTCTGCCTACCCTGCTGTGCGTGGGATAGTGTGAAGCTGACTAACGAATTAAGTATCTAAAGATATTTTTTGATTGATACAATTAAAGATGTCAGTTTCAGAAACAAAGAGGCTAGCCGCGGCGTAGGGGCGGACAACCATAAGTTTGTGAGCGTTCGCGAAAGTTTGTGAGTTCGATTCCCACTCGAGAAAGAAATGAAATATTTAATATTTTTATAATTTCGCTTTGGTAACGAAGTAAAGCGTTGAGTTTCGCCACTCAAAGCGCAATGCATCCAGAATACGGCAGACGGAAATGATGTATTCCCGTTCAAAAATGGCAAAAGAGTGTCTTAACGCAGCATGAAGCAAAATACATAATAAATATATGTAACTAACACGCAATCTACATTCTAAACGTTACACTTAAATCTACAACTTCTCAGCTTATTCGGTAATAGCTATAATATATTAAATTTTATCAAATGAATAAACAGAAAGATCTACAAATCAAACAGCAGGAAACAGAAGTAAGAAATTACAATAAAATAAACTTACAAAAACAGTTTCCTTCCACCTGATCAAAACTTCCTAACAAAACAAACAGAAGAAACACATAAACTACGACTAAAATAGCACAAACTCAAGTAAAAAGTTAAGTGAAACGACAAGAAATTTAAACGAACATGACTATAGAAAGTAAAAAGGCACCAAATTGTGAGACGGTCTTTCCATTTGGTATACTCATGCTTGCTCTTTGAACTGAACTAACTTTCCACTACTAAACCAAGTTTCAAGTGTAACAAAGGTAGTTCAGAGCGAGTTGTTAACAAATGACTGCTCTACGCAGTTAAATGATGGTGAAATTTAGATCTCTTGTTATGCTAATGTTCGCGAATACTTCACGGTGTGACTGAAAGAAGGAATTGTGTTTGTTCAAGTAAATGAATTGGCTTTGAGTTTATTTTCTTGTGCTTTTTGTATTGTATATAATTTATAGAAAGTAAGATGAAGTATTTACATTGGTTGATAATATGTACATATTAGAAATCTTTATAATGTATTCTTGTCTACAAGTATGTACTACAATTACAGTTACTTATCCTTTTATTGCTTGAAATAATAAGATATAAAATCAATACCTTTAGTACATATTTCATATTGCTGTCACTTCCATTCTTTTCTTTTACTTATATAAGAGTTCCAAGTATTCAAGGACAAGTCTAAGAACTTTAAGTTATTGAAATTAGATTTTAAATATATTAATTATGAAGTAAAGAAGGATGGATACACGAAGAGAAAAATTAATAGTAACTCATTTAAATAATATTACTTTAAATAAGAGAACCACTAAATAAAATCATATTAAATTTCAAACTTAATCCTCTATATAGTAATTATCAGGTAAAATGATAATAATACCTGGAGGCTCTATTAAGTAATTAAGCAAATTCTCTGTCAATCCGTTCAAATATTTAATGTCGATATTGCTAAATGCATAGTTAATAAACATTGGATGAAACGATTGACGTCCATTAGCTTATTAATAATATTAGTTATACTACCTACCTACATGAGGCCAGTTGTGGCGCAGTGGCACAAAGTGTGACTGTAAAATCGACTGGTTATTTGTTCGATCCCCACTCGGGAAATTAAATATTTATTTAAATTTATGTTTTAAAAGTTATTTCTTCACTTTGGTGTCGAAACAAAAGCACAGTGTTGAGTTCCGCCCCTCAATACACTCACTCACAATCACATTTCTGTATTGCAGAATATGTATTTATATGAATGGTGTTTTTTTATTTTTTATGGTACCACATCTCCTATATTTTGTTAAAATTTGATAAGCAGAATTTAATAACAAAATAGTACCATTCTCCTACAAGTTATGAATGTTCACATATGCAATAGAGATGAATAGGAGATAGAGATAGAGTATAAGTCTATCTCCTAAAGAAAATGTGTTCGTTATAGACACTACAGTTAGTTGTGTGTTACAAATAAAAAAAAACCGGTTATGCGCGAGTCGGATTCACCTACACGTGACCTTGAGATAAAGAGTCTTGATAGACGGACGGACAAATGGACAAAAAAGGGATCCTATAAGACCCCAAAAAATAAGGCGATAACTTCAGAACTACTATATACTTTAAATATGTTGTGTTGTTGTTTTATATAGATCGTCCTTGTCTTGTCATACCAAAAAAATAGATATTTTATAAAATATTGCACGTTTAAAGGAAGGAATAGAAGTACGGATCGTATAGTGCGGATGCACTT
>DWGR01001264.1:0-16827 GCA_018247715.1 Heliconius burneyi
TTCAATTCACCTGTACTTCTTATACATTGCATAATAATATGTAATCTGATATCTCCCAATCGCGTTTCGACCAATCGTATAATATGTATGTGGAAAGAAATGTCCTGAATTCAGTAGGTCATTATGTTAAATACACACAGTATTAGATAGACAAATAAAACAGTAATGTACATGATGAGTGTATGCCAACCCTTGTCAAAATCCTAGCCAATCAATGTCATACGTCCAGTGTTCAATATAGAGGCTGAAGCATATGTGAGTGACGTTAGCTGGTTCAAATGGTGCAAAAAATATATAATGGAATAAGTTTTTGAGGTCGTCGTGGCGCAAGGGTGCTGTAGCGTAACGGTTGTGGATTCGATCTCCATTTCTTCGCTCTAGCACAAGACAAAAAGCGTGGTGTTGAGTTTCACCACTCATCACGCAATGCCTCGAAAAATTCGGTAGAAAGTAGGCAACGAAGTATTTTAACACTAGGTTCCCTTTGTCTATCCTGCTGTGTGCGAGATACAGCGTGAATCTGAAAAAAAAAAGCTTCATTCACTCTCCTATCACCCTATCACCATACCGTATAATTAGAGAAGATAATTATGACGAAAATGAATACCCTGACAAGTCTTAAGTTCAATTCTCAATCGAGAAAATGAAATATTTATAAATAGATTTTTTTACTTTGGTGTCTAGTGCGTGTGTGCGGTTTGGTATTTGGTGTGCGATATTGAGTTCCGCCACTTAATACATGACACTTGTAGAATTCGGCGAAAGTGGTAAGTAGTGTCTTAACTCTGTCAAAGCTGCCATTCTATGTGTACAGAAGCAAAGACGAATAAGCAATCGATAAATTATTAAATTAAGTGGACTGAACACCAGGGACTTCAGACCGAGCAAAGTTGTATAGGTTGAACAGGAAGGCAGGCAAACAGTGGCGTTGATTTCCGCCACTTATGCAATGCCTCCAAAATTCGGCGAAAGTGGGGAACGGAGCGTCTTAACACTACATTCCCTCTGCCTACCCTGCTGTATGTAGGATACAGGGTGAAGCTGATTTGATTTTGATTTCATTAGATAAATACATCTAATAGTGTTTGATGAAGTAAGAAAAAAAATCATGCTAGTTACAACAATTCATACGAAAGATTAATTAAATAACAGATATGATATTTGTCCATATTTCTTACTTTACATATTCTACAAAACAACGAATATATATATATACACACTTAAATCCCAAAAACAACAAAATATTTTAATTTCAAACTCCTACATGTAAATTTCAACCATTGAAATATACATTTCGAAATACCAAAAATTCTTTATCACATTCAGTGTTTACTGTATTGTAATCAACTCCCAGAAGATTGTTGCGGAACTGTTTAGAAAGGAAACAGCGTTTAATTTTCCGAGCTTTTACTTCACGTATAATTGAGTGCTGTAGCGTCCGTTGTTATGGTAACGAGGTGCGGCTTTAACTAAACTAGTGTCTCGTTGTCAATTCTATTTTATTATTTAGTGATTTTGCAGTGGAACGACGGTTGGTTGTAATGGTGATGGTTTTGGGTTAGATTCCAACTCATGGGAATCTAATAACTTAATTTCTCCACTCTTCAAACGCAAATTAAGTTCCACCTCATCAGATAATATTAAGAACCGTTGATCAGAATGTCTCTAGGTTATTTGAATCAGTACTAAGATCTGTGCCTACATGTTACAAATGTACGAAATCAGAAAGAAGATATCACAACACTTTTTTTTTGTATGTGTCGAGAGTCTCAAGCCTTCGCAGCGTGTTATCTAAGTGTTTGTGAGTTCAATTCCCACTCAGGGGAATAAATTATTCAATATCTGCATTTCTTCGGTATTTCTTTAATAACTAGACAAAAAATGAGTTGAGTTTCAACATCCAATGCCAGAAGTATTCTGACTAACTAACGGCGAACTACCTGCGGAAAGTGTCTAAATGGCAACGGAGTTACACACTGGGTTCCCAGGTCCAATAGGGATATGGCCTTAAGCTGAAAAAAACAAACAAGAATTATGTTTTCCCAATTATATAACAAAAACAACACATTTAAACACACACACACACACACACGCATGTAGGTAACAATAACACTTAATACGAAACGAAAAACGAAACAGAAAACGTTTCGGGACACATGCAGCGCCGTGAAAACCTCAATGTTCATTTGTTTTATTAGACTTGTGCTAAACGAATAACGTACTTACGTATTATTATAAAATATATTTATACATATTTTTGATGGTTTTTACTTTAAAATTTATCGAAATCGAAACATTAAAAATATTAAATCAAATAAAAGAAATCAGTTTCACGCCCTATTCCGCACACAGCAGGGTAGGCAGAGGGAACCTATTGCTAAGACACTCTGTTCCCCACTTTCTGCCGAAGTCTAGACGCATTGCGTGTTGAGTGGCAGAACTCAACGCCGCGCCTTGCTTCGACACCAGAGCGAAGAAATGGAAATAAATATTTCACTTCCTCGATTGTGCATCGAACCCACAACCATCGCGTTACAGTCACACTCTTGTGCCGCTGCGCTACGATAGTTTCAAAAATATTGAAATTTAAAAATATTGTTCTTTCTAATTCGCATTGTTATTAATCTTTTTTTAATTAAATTTTCTCGTTTTAATTTGTGAAGCAGTGTAGAACCGCAGAGAGAAAAGTATCGATATTCTCCGTTCTCGACTCTACGTTAAACTGCGACAACTTGACAATACCTTATAAAAACTGGTTAAGTGCGAGTCGGACACACCCACCGACATACGTACCAATTTTGAAAGTTTAGGTCAACGGGGAATACAACTAATAAAAGTGGACAGGTTTTAGTTTGTGAGCATATGCAGTAACTTTATATGTATATATTTTATTTCGAGGTACAGAACCCTACAAAATCATGAAATGTTACTTTGTTCTCCACTTTCAGCTTAAAACAGAGATTGTTTATCAAAAACTTACATAACAGCACCTGTAATATGATTGGAAACAAGAAACATCGTGTGTACTACTGCTGCTAAGTCAAGAAAAATATTATCATAAAATCCTACAATAATAATAAATTTAAGCTAGAAAACACCTACAAAGTTTCCACATAATCTCTGCTGGAACAGAAACAATAAGAAAACATTCACTGTAATGGTACCGTGAATAAAATATGAAGTTTAATATTACCATCTAATGAAATAACTTCAATAATTCCACCCAGCTCTAAGTAGAATGTGTACTTTATACTGCTGGCTGCAGAGCATCGTCCATTACACGAACACTTGGTTCTAACTTCTCCTCGCCACATACATTTGTTGTACTACTTAGTATAAAAATATTGTGTTTGAAATTCTATTTATATGGAATACAATTGAAAATTACTGGGAAAGTTTATGAACTATTAATAAGTTTATAACTTTATTATTGTTTTATCTTTAATTCTATGTTAGAAGCCAGTCGTGGCATAAGGGTACAAGCTAGCGACTGTAAACGTGATAGGTTGTGAGTTCGATTTCCGCTCGGCGAAACGAAATAATTATTTAAATTTGTAATTTCATTACTTCGATCTTGTGTCGAGGCAACGCGCGGCGTTGAGTTCTGCCACTTAAATTGCATTGCCTAAATTCCCTCTGTCTCCCCTGCTGTGTGCGACATACAACGTGAAGCTTGCCCCTGCCCCACGACTAACTTTATATAAATCTACGTACCATATACGAGTATATGGTACGTATATTTATAAAAAATATTTTTTGTTATACATTTATGCCTTTCAATTCAAATTTAAATAATCCTAAATAAATATTTTCTGTAAAACACAAGTTACTAGTAAATTAACAGTTTGTCTCTACAAGGCAAGTCCAGAAATAGGTCGGCCAGGAAATGCAATCACCTTTGCTAATTCAGTTGAGGTTTCCGCCGTGCGACGCGACGTGTGACTTAGTAATCCGAGGATTTTTTTTTGTATATTTTTTATTATAAGAGTAGTAAATATTTTTACTTTGTATGTAAATATTAATCGTCCACGCGTTCCTGAGTAAACATTTTGACAGACGCACGGACAACAAAATGTTCTTACAGTGATTGCGTTTTTCCTTTTCGGGGTGTGGAACCTCATGAAACATTCCTGTCATTTTTATTTATTTTTCATACGGTGTATAAATTAATAAATTCGGAACGCATAGACATTAAATATTCATCCCAGCCCCACAAGACGATACATCGCTTAAGGTCAAGCAACACATAAACAATATTGACTGCGTATAGATAACATAGATCCGAAAAAATATCTCTCGAAATATAATATTCGAATGTTTGAAGATCGCGCCACTCGAATACGAAAGACAGCCTAGCTCACAGAGTAGTTGGAAACAGAGAAATAAAATTAAAAATATTGACAAAGTTTGTAATAAATATTTAGAGGGAACCTGGGAACCTAATGTTAAAACCCCCCATTCACATTAGGATACTCCCATTCCCACTGACCGCAATATTTTTTTAATATGGAGAGGCGGAACTCAACATCGCACTTTCAATGAATTAATTGATAATGATACGGAATAAAAATAGTTATTATTATTACGATGACAGAAACCAAAAATTTCATCCTAAATAAATAAATACCTTAGCAACACTTACTATGTGCAATTTTTTACGTTTTTATTTTTTTAGGTTTGTTTTTTCAGGCCTTCTTAGAACAGAGACAAGCGTGCAACTATAAATAAGATGGTGATGATGATGCGACTTAATTCCCACTTCAGCCACGAACACACAATTTCTTCAGAATTCAGCGGAAAATGGGGAAAGAGAAATATCCTGTGATCTTTTAGCACCAGGTTCCCATACTTCCCTCTGTCTACTCTACTGATCGAAACTATGCGCGGATGCTATATGCGGAATAAAGCGTGAAGTTAAAAATTTTTTTATATTCTATCCCCATGTCTTCCACGTAGTTTTACGCGCATGACAAAATATGCCACTGCGAAGGTAATGTAAGAAATGGTTTGAAATTTTAAATTGCATTGTCTTTCTTCAATTTTTCTTATTTTTATTCTGCATTTTACTTGATTTGAGGAAAAATAGGTAATCCTTAAAAACAGAATCCTTCAAATATGTATTTTTATTTAAAGCTATAAAAATATAAATTAAATACGAATATTAGCTTGAAAACTTTTCAATCCAGCCAGTTAAAATTTACTATAAAGAATAAATATTAACATTTAAGAAGTGAGCCGATATGCCTTTTGTGAGAAACGTGTACGAGTATAAATATACAGTTAACTAGAGCTCAGTCACAAGAGTACATACTGAATGAATGTACTAGTTTAAACATCACAATTTCATTCTGTATACTGCTTACATCTACATCGGGATAGGTAGAGGGAACCTAGTGTTAAGACACTCTGTTCCCCATGTTCCACCGATGAGGCTTTTCATGTTGACTTAAACTGTTCCAATTAATAGTTTTCTTAACACAGACTTAAATATAGTCTCATTTATAAAGTCTAAGATTCACACTGAATAAATTGATTTTAATTTTATTTCCACTAACAGTCATTCGAGAAAAGTTTATCATTTATAAACTTTTCTCATATTATGCATATTATTTTGGATGAGATCAATAAAAAAGCATATAATACGATGAAACATATAGATTCATTCAAGTAATGTTATAAAATATACATTTTTGTACACAATTCTTTTTTATTTTATCTGACATGTAAGCAGTCTACGAACGACTAATGACTCGCGATTCCGTATTCCGATCGAGTTGAGCGAACTTTTCTATTTAATTCTGAATAATATCATTTGTGAATAATTTCCTTGAACCCCGACCCGACGCCCCGCATTCTCCAACTAATTACCAAATATTATATTTATGTTGTTATAGTAACAAAGTTAAAATTATATATATGACTTAAGCAATCATAACTTGATAAACATATACCATTATCCTCGTATTATCCTCGTATAAATCAGCTTCACGCTGTATCCTGCACTCAGCGGGGTAGACAGAACGAAGTTAGTGTTAGGACACTCTGTTCTCTATTTTCTGCAGAATTCTTGAAGTGTGGCGGAATTTAACGCCAGACTTAGTTTCATCACCAAAGCAAATAAATTTAATTTACATTTTATAAATAAAAAATAAATATATCATTTCCTCCATTGGGTATCGAGCCCAGTCCCAACCCAGTCGCGTTTACAGTCACATGCGCCCTCGTGCCCTGCGCCACGACTGATCTCTATTTTGTTATAGTTATAAATAGATAGGTAATTTAAAGTATTATAATCTGATATAAATTATATTGTATGCGTATAGTATATGTATTTATAATGTTAGGTTTAGTTGTAGAGTAAAGTCTTAGAGTAATAAGTTGTGGGTTCAAGAGTGAGATCTATACAAGATTCCTATGGCTTCGCCACTGCGGTGGTATATATATATGATATATATATATATATATATATACATATATATATCATATGTCATACAAAACTTATATACATGCCACTTTCTATTAGCCTGAAGTATTACTGACCGCAAGTACAGTTACAATTACAAAGGATAAATATCATGTTCGTATTCATAAAGACATGAGAGATAGTGACTTATCTCTAATTATTTTCGCTCTACAGTTAAAATGATTTTAATTAATTACATCTAATTAATAGAAAAAGAATGGAAATTAACAAAGGAAATGAGGGGAAAAATTATTTTTTTTGGTAAATTAAACAAAAATTGTTTGCGACGAGTTAACGTTAAGATAATTGCAGGATTTAATAAGTTTAAAGGGAACTTTTGCCTGTCAGCTTCATTTCCGTGGTGGCGGCAACTTTTAATTACTGTTGATTCATCATAATAAATTCTTTAAGTGACTATAACTTTGAAGCCAGTCATGGCGCAGGGACAGAAAGTGTGTTCTGCCACTCAACACGCAATGCCTTAGAATTCGGCAGAAAATGGGGGTCGGAGTGTTTTAACACTAGGTTCCCTCTACCTACTCTGCTGTGTGCGGGATATAGCATGAACCTGATATGATTTTTTAGAAAAAAATAAATAAAATGTGGGTCATACAACACAATCATTGTGTTTATATAGAAAGCAATTTATTATACAAATATCCCGTGACATCGCAAGCCTGAACAATACGATTATTTACAAATTTGTATTTGATATTATTAGTATATATGGAAATTAGTTATCATAGTATGGTTATTTAGTACTGATACATATTAAATAAATTTTTATTTAGAATTTTATTTGCATTTTCTCGTAAACAGAAAACATTTCGTTATTTCATACCTAGCTATCGGACGGTAGGTTGTTCGTAAATTGCGATCCAGCCAGTATCTCGGAATAAAAAATAATATATTGGGTCCTACAACTTCTTGTATATGTAAGGGAAAATGTTATTAAAATTAGCTTATCAGTTTGAGAAATTAGCTTGGACAAACAGAAAAAGAGACAGACGGGCAAATATTTTAAAAAACTTGTGTTTTAGTATCATGTAAATAGTTGTAAATAAACAAAGTGGTACAAAAACACATTGTCATTGAAATCATTGACAGACATTTCAAATTTATTTATATCTACTCTTATATAGATAGAGAAAAAAATTATAACCACAAATCGAAATTGTATTTCTAAAATAGTTTAGAATTTTGCTCCGAAAGAGTGTATGCACATATTTTATCTGATTCAATGCATTGCAGAATATTCTATGTTTATGTAACCACAGTACAGTATGGTGCAGTGCTTTACTGGTAGATCTGAAAAATTTTGAACGAAAATCAAATAGTGTTATTAAATTTTCCACTACTTAAAAGATTCGTCCTTTTTCAATTTCATATAGACGATTGCATCAGAACGGAGAATGATTATGTCTTGTTGTGTATATTTTTTTTTGAGGACAGTCAGGGGCAGGTGCACAAAGTGTGATTGTAAACTCAACTGGTTATGGCTTCGATCCCCACTCAGGGAAATAAAATATTTTTTAAATGTATATTTCCATTTCTTCGCTCTGGTGTCAAAGCAAAGCGCGGCGTTGAGTTCCGCCACTCAGCATGCAATGCTCCTAAAATTCGGCAGAAAGTGGGGAGCGGGATGTTTTAATACTAAGGTCCCTTTGCCTTCATTTAAAAAGGTAAAAACGGAACCCTTATAGGTGACACTTTATTGTCCGCCTGTCCGCGTCAAAAATACAAAATTTAAAGACAAAATAGTTTTACTGTTTTATTATAAGTATAGATGAATGAAGGCTGTGTCATGCACGTTTAAATTGCTAAGCAAAAGAAAATTCAATGACAATTTTTCCATATGAGACATTTGGAGTTGTTAGCTAATTAGATAAAATAAAATGTGTTAATAAAAAATTAACGCAAGTTTTATCGTCATGTAAATATTTCGTAAACGTTAAACAAGAAACACAAATAACGTCTCCAATGACGATAGTAAATGACGACATTGTCAATGGAATTTATGATGTACATAATATATCAAGATAATGAACGCACAACCAGTGTCACTAGAAGAAAATAGGGGAGAAGACGAATACTCTAAAGTCTTACGGAACGGAAACTAAATAATTCTAACGGACTATTCCATTTTATCGTCGAGGCAAGCAAAATTATAATGTCAGGGAGCTATAACTCATTTAGTTCTAATCATGTGTTTGTTTGTCTAACCATTTATATATTTTTTACCTTCACGCTGTCGAGCACATAGCGCGGTAGGGCGAGCGAACCTGAGAACATAGTGTTAAGACACTTCGTTTCCTTTACACCTACACACCTTTGTTCTCTAGTCTTCGCCGAATTCTCGAGGCGTTGTGTGTTGAGTTATACCTTAATGCATATAATGTTGAGTTATACCTTAACGGATATGTGTTTTCAACATTCAGATGATTTTCAATCACTGCTGTCTCATAATAATTAATATATTCTAAGTTTCACGCTGTATCCCGCACAAGGCAGGGTAGGCGTAAGGAACCTAGAGTTAAGATACTCCGTTCTTCACTTTCTGCCGAATTCTAGAGGCATTGCGTTTTGAGTGGCAGAACTCAACGCCGCGATTTGCTTCGACACCAGAGCGAAGAAAATGGAAATATGAACGTAAATAAATATTTCACTTCTTCGGGTGGGGATCGAACCAACAGCCGTCGCGTTAGTTACACCCTTGTGCTGCTGCGCCACGATTAATCATGCATCATATTATCAGTAACTTATAATAATTAGGTATAGTTAGTTAGTCTTTGTATAAGCAAAAAACGTAAAAAATCAGCTTCACGTGGTATCTCGCTCATACCGAGGTAAGCAGAGGGTTAACCGAGTGTTAAGACCCTACATTTTCCATGTTCCGCTGAATTTTGGAGGCATTGGGTGCTGAGTGGCGGAACTCAAAGTTTTGCCTTGTCACCAGAGCGGAGAAATAAAGATATTAAATACATAATTGCCTCCAGTGGAATCAAACCCACAACCAATTACACTTGTGCCCCTGTGCATAACGATTGGCCTCTGTGTATAAGCTGAATATGAAAATTAATACAATTGAACTAATTTTCATCTAGAAAACACAATAAAAATACGCAGAAACAGAATACAACTCAATACAAGTTGGTACATTATGCATAATATTGAAACATTTAAAATTAATTATGTTCTGAACACTATTAAAGATAATTAAAATCCATTATCCCTATTTTTCAAAAGAAAATGGTAATTTTATACTTTATAATTATAATACTAAAAAGCAGATAATATTTTTTTAAATGTCTTCTTTATATTCAGGGAACGAGAGCGAAAATTAACTTTTCATACTTCATTAAAACCTTCGAATAAGTAAACAATAAAGATTTTTGAACAACGTCCATCCATCGACTTTCCAATTTCATAATTAGTACGAAACGACGGATAATGTTGAGAATAATCAATGTAAATATTACAATGAGAGTTTGTTAAGATAAAAAAATATCACAAAAAATCTTCTGTGCGTTAGTATTCATTAGTAAGATAGTCGAGGCGGTGATGCACAATCGTGTAACTGTAAAAGCGACGGTTGCGGGTTCCATTCCCACTCGGGAGAGTAAAATATTACGAGAGCGAGACGTTGAGTTCCGACACTCAACACTCAATGCCTCGAGCATTCGGCAGAAAGTGAGGAACGGAACTGTATTAATGGGAATGGAGTGCCTTAACACTAATTTCTCGAGTTTCTTCTGCCTACCTACTGCTACATGCAGAATTCAGGGTGAAGCTGAAATAAAAGGAAAATCTTAGTTAAGGCAATGAGCATTTTAAAATGGTGCTTAAGATTAACGAAGGGTGCAATAGAGTTGTAATTAGATTAGAAAGGTATACTTACATTAGTTCTAAGTCCTTCTCGGTGAAAATTTAGTATTTTAGGGTTAGGTTGACATTAGAGATACAGTGCGGTCGCCGTCATGTGGGTTGATGTTGAGAGACAACTATTTATTATTATAAAATTATTTAATTAAACCGAAAAGCAGTTCGTGGCTTGAAATCCAATATATGTATGTAAATATAATATAACATTCACGTTATTCAATATAAAAGGATATTTTTCTCAAATAAAACCATAAATTGTCATAGTATTTACATATATTTTATTTATCACCTGTTTCTTTGTTCTCTTTGCTAACATTTGGCAGAAAGTAAACAAGTATGGCAATACCTGAAACAAATACGAATATTGTTTGTATTATTAAATAAAAGATAGAGACGCAATAGAAAGTTTACTTTAAATAGCTTAATTATTTAAATCAGGAATTTTACCTAAAAGTGTTTTTTAAAATTTGAAGCCATAGATGCGCAATGATTCTGAACGCTAAGCATGATGGCTGTGGATTCGATTCTGATTGAGTTATTTTCATTTTCCTGCTCTAGTAGACAAAGCACGGCGTTGAGCTCCGCTAATCAAAACGCAATGTCTCACAAATGACGGAAAATGGAGTGTCTTGACACTAAATTCTCACTGAATACTCTGCTACGCGGAACATACATAAATCTGTTTATTTTTAAAGAATAGAAATAAATGACTAAGTTATCCTTTTTCCGTATTATAAGGATAGATCCTTTAGTGAAGAAAAAATAAGTATTTAAAGTAATGATAAGTCATCCATCTTTAGAAAGGTACACAAATGAATCATTTAGTAAATGATTTTGCAAAATTCCTCTCTTAATGCTCGCACACATCATTTTTCGTGTAAATTTACATACGTTGGCACTCGTGTTATTTTTTGCTTTACGTCGTATTTTGGTACATGCAAGAGGATAAAAAAAGAAGGGAGGCAGAGGTAGAGGTAGAGAGTATTTTTTTAACTGTACCGTCATGCCGCACAGTTGCACAAGTTACTGTAAACGCTATGGTAGCTTGTGGGTTGGATTCCCACTCTTATCCTATCTCTAGCAACGAGGCAAAGGCCTTCGATTCCGCCACTCAAGACGCAACGCTTCGAGAAGTGGGCGGAAAGTACCAAAAGGAGTGGTTTTACACTAGGTTCCCCTTAGATGCTAAGAAAATACATACTGTCTTTAGCTAAAAATCGAATTAAAATTTGTTAGATTTAAAGATGTATTAGTCGGTAATATTTTGTTTAATACTATGAAAAGATGCTTAGTTCTCCGTTATGATTATTGGATATTAATCTAGTCAAAGTTTATGTTTTTTAATATTGACTCAACATGTCATCTTATTTATCAACTTTCTTATAGATACGCATATAAATATTTGTTAATTAAATATTTATCAAAAATACGTATAAGTTTTTTTCTTAAATTAATAACACAAAAAAACAGCGCAACACGAAGAAATCGGGAGTAAAAATGATAATGTGATCGGGACGGAGAACGGAGTGTATTAAATCTAAGTTCCATAGTTTTTTCTGCCTACTTCTGACACAGAGTAAAATAAAAAAACAGCATTGGGTAACTACCCAATCGTGATTATTTTAATTTGACCATAACTATGTCACAACTTAAAAATGAAGTTTCTTTAGGAAGTAAGAATAAAGAATTTACCGATTTTTTTAACATAAATGAACCAATACAGAATTTTTCGTTGTATACAGACGGCGGGTTACGACTCTTTAGAAAATAAAAGAAATTGTGATTAAATTTACCAGAATAGGAAATGATTTTTTCTAAAACTTGTTCTACGTTACAACATAATTCACTTATTATCTAAATCTTATCTGTAGTAGTAAATCACATATAATATTATTTGCATAGCGACCTTAGAGAGAGTTAACATATATTGTAATAACACTGTAAACACACGTGTACTTGCTATTTTAGTCCCCCCGAGTGAGTATCGAACTCGCAATCGACGCTTTGCTTTAAATACTAACTTAAAATTGAAGTTACATTTTGAACTGAACCTATTACATTTTGAAAGTAATACCCGTTCTCCACTTACGAGAAGGGAAGAGAGTTAATGGGAACGGAATGTCTTAACACTAGGTTCTGTACTAAGTGTAGGATACAGGCCTGAAGATAAACAAATAAGATATATTATGCCTACATAGATACATAAATAATTTATTATATTGTATAATATGAATGGTAAATTAAATTCAGTAAAATATACATACATATATGTATACATAGACAAGTTTTACTTAACTCGATCCGTCGAGACCTGTTTCGAACGAAATTTTATACGGAAATGTCTTTAGCTATCTGTTTTTCTTATTTTATCTTTTAGTAGGTAAGACAATATTGTATTTAAGACCATCGTGATGCAAAAGTACATAGCCATATATAAATACATACATATATATGCTTACAGACAAGCATATATATGTATATATTGCATATATTTGTTCAATTCCCACTCAGGGAATGTAATAAAAATATATTTAGATGATGAAATGCATATTTTGATTTATGGGGCTTATCATGCATTATCAAATGCATATTTTTATTCTTGGCTTTTTTTAGATGTACATAAGGTATTTAGCTGCTCTGTTGGTACATCTAAAAAATGTTTCAAATCTACACTTTTGCAATAACTGACATAACTAAATGTTATTGTAGCAAGGAGGTTAGGTGAGGATTTCATCAAAATTATTTTTTGTTTAGTTCTAATCTGAGAATGTGACATTTTAATCCTACGCATTTGGTCTGTCAATTCAGTTTTCAAAAAAAAATATAAAAAAAAAACAAAAAATAAAACAAACTAACCTGACGATATTATAGCAGTCGATAAAAATGGTGCCATACATCCCATCCCTAGTAGAACAGGAAACAGAATATTTCCCGTTAATGAGCCCATGCGCCCAACCATTATTATTATTGACATCGCTAAAGCTCTAGAAAATAAAAAAAATACAAGTATCGTTGAATATTTGTTAAAAAAAAGTCGTTCAGATTTAAAAAAACTTTAAACTAAAAGAAAACTAAAAGGTTTAAGAATAATTAATAAAAAACAAGTCCTAGTAAATTTAAAATGTAGGTTAGGAAAGTTTAAAGTTATTATAATACATTATTAGAATTATTTTTTACACTAAAGCTTAGAAAACAACTAAGCTACACGCTTTTACCACTAAAAGTGCTTTTAACACTAAAAGTACTATTATAATTTCTGACGATTTCCACTATTCAGGATCTGGATCCATCAACAGAGCAGCTCGATGATACCATATTATTATATTTTCACTTAAGGTGTGTATAACTGTCAAATTTCATGATTGCATATAATTTTCATAAGTGGAGTGGAGTGGAAGTGTTTTCAATTTTGTTACAAAAATAAAAAATATATTTTCTCGTTTATTTTTTAGAGCCACGCTGAATTGAAGAATTCAGGCATTCATAGCAGGAGGAGCAGCCAGGGTGAACCTAAGAGCCCAGCCCATTTTGTGCTGGATTTTGGAGGCAAGTCGTGTCGAATGTCAAAATTTATGAGAATGCATTTTATGTCTTTTCATTATAAAAAAAATCACGGTTTATCAAGCAAACAGCAGGGTAGGCAGAGAAAACGTAGTGTTAACATCAATCCGTTCCCCACTTACTGCCGTATTCTGGAGGCATTGCGTGTCGAGTGACAGAACTCAACGCCGTGCTTTGCTTTGATACCAGAGAGAAGAAATGAAAATATAAATTTAAATAAATATTTCATCTCTTCGAATGGGAATCGAACCCACAACCAGTCGGTTTTACAGTCACACCTTGACCCCCGCTCCACGACTGGCTTCAATATTATAATTAATATATTTTACCTTAGCGTGGTAGGAAAGACGCGTACAAACAGATTCTGCTGTAAGCTCAAAGCCGTTTGCAATAATCCGCATGTAGAAGCCATTAGTATTGCAATTTGGTGCGACGCGTCGGTCCAGTAGAGGGATGTCGAGCAAAGAGCGCAGAGTACCAATATGATGAACATGAGTGTCTTCTGGCCGAGGTGGTCTACTAGAAAACTACTCATTACAACGAAAACTAAAGAAAAAAACCCTAGTACTACTCCGTTTATATAAGTTTGTGCTCCACTCACTTTCTGTAACAAAATAATAATAAGAAAATGAAATTAGCTTCACGCTGCAACCAGCACACTGCAGGGTCGGCAGAGGAAATCTTCTGCTAATACTCTCCCCACTTGTACTAAAATAACAGCAAATATAAAAATGCAATTGATATCTAAACTAGACTTATTGATCTTCTGCTTCTTCAGATTTTATAAATTTTGAATGTGCTTTATAATTTAATTTTTTTCTGTGTATATATTAAGACAACAAGTTATGTATTAAGACAACAAGTGTTAAGAGTTAAGACACTCCGTTCCCTATTCAGATACTTTCGTTTCTTAATTTCCGCCGCAATTTTGAGGAATTGTCAGTTGTGTGTCGGACCTCATGGCCGCGTTTTTTCCTGGTTGGTAACCAGCGAAAAAATGAAAATCTGAAAAATGAATGATCGAGTGCGAATAGAACCCATTGTGGGTTCACATCGTGGCTTAACATATTTTCAAAGTTAGATATTACATAACGGAATTAAATCATTTTATCGCTGTATCTCGTCGAATGTAGTAAGGTAGGCAGAGGGAGAGACTAGTTAAAAACTCCACTTTCTACTTTTCGCCGAATTCTGGAGGCATTGCGTGTTGAGGGGTGGAACTCAACGACGTGCTTATTGCCTCAATAGCAAGACGAAGAAATGAAAATATTAAAATTTCTCTCCACTGGGAATTGAATCCACAACTATCGTTTACAGTCGCATGCTTGTGTCCCTGCACTACGACTGGACTCTGTCTCTGTCGTCTGTCTTTAATATATTTTATTTAATTTCTATTTCTTATCTTACAATTTCACAATAATAGTTGAAATTACTTTACCTGGAAATTAACTAAGTCAATATGTCACTCGTTAATGCAAATAATGAAGATGAATCTACAATATTACGTGGCGTTATCTGTTTATTTTATTTTGACTGATAGTGCGAAGTTACATTTATGTTATAAATAATATTTAAATTTCTTGATAGTTCTAGAAACAAGTAATTTTTCAGCCAGGTTTCCACCGCAAGCGGAACTGACCCATTACAGCCCTTAACGTTTAATCGCAAGAGTTAGAGCATACATTGTGTTTCTACCAATAAATAGTAGGGCAGAAAGATCTGAGCGAGAAGAAAGAGTTGAAGTGAACTCGCACAATTGTAAGGAGGGACAAGGGAACTATGTAACACATAAATATTATTTCAATTCCAATCAGTAGTTCCTGAGATTAGAGCGTTCAACTAAACAAAATCTTTAGCTTTATAATATTAGTATAGATTGTATAAATATAAAATCACTTACTGGAACACACGTAGCGTTCTCTACCACATCAGATATATTTGCAGGAGTCACTTTTAAATCGTCCATATACTTGTTTATCATAATGCAAAATCGTGCGGTACCACCGTTTTCTTTATCGTAATTCTCAACCATCGTCGACAGCTGTGGGAACCACAGCCTTAATGAAGTGAATCTGTAAGATAAGTTTCGTTAAAATTTTAAAAATATTATTGTGGCTTCACCTATTCGCGATCTATAGAGTAGGTTTAGTTTATATCAAAATTTTATTTTATAATATGAACATAGCGCTCTTTTTAGATATATTTTCTAGTTAACTCATGGTTAAGTCAGCACTGATGATCAAAATTTATTTGAATTCATTGAATCCAAATTTATGTTGAATTTAACCATTTTACCAATTTGAGGATTGAAACCACAAACATCTCAATTGTAGTTAGTGTCTATCGGTGTCACTTCATGACATATTTGAAGGCAATAGATAAATAAAACTATACAAATTCAACTATTCTGGCAAATATGTAAAATAATTCTAAAAGATAAAAAGTTATTGTCTCGGTGATAAACCTGAGTCAGGCTGTATAATAAACAAAAGAATTTGTGAAACGTAACTAGTAGTTGTAAGAAAATATATTTTTTGATATCATCATTCTTATCACAGCAAACAAAAATACCTTATCTTAATTAAGTTGTCATTGAAATTTTTGATATCGTTGTTGAGGTACTAGTATTTAACACTACTTCTATTTACCCTGTTTTCTTAAGACACCAACCAAAAACTTTAATGACTTGCCAAATTACTCTGTATTTGTGAATTGTATCCTATGTTCCATCCTTATGCATTTGAATCCCTTTAAAATATTTACGTCGTGAGTTGAGTATTGGAGCTCAATACTGTACTTTGTCTTATGACTGTGAAGAAATGAAAATGATTCAATTCTCCTAGTGGGAATTAATATAAACCTGCGAACATCACGTTTGCAGAATGGTGCTGTACCACCTGCCGCACGAAGTATCTAACAAA
>DWGR01001265.1:0-16825 GCA_018247715.1 Heliconius burneyi
TTTCTTTTTCCAAACGTGGTTGAAAATGAATGCGTGACGTCAAGTCTCGTTTGTGTCAAAATATTTCAAAATTTGGTCAAAAACTGGGGGCGGAGTGTTTAAGCACTAGGTTCACTCTGGCTGGTCTTAATCGATCTTACCAAATTAGCAGTATATTTTTTAACTTCACGTTTTACCCCATACATAGCAAGATAGGTAGATCGAACTAAATACCATGCCTTGTTACCAGAACGAGGAAATGAAAATGTTAATTTTTTTATTTCCTCCAGTGGGAATTGATATGACCCCCTGTCAGTTACAGTCATACGCTTGTGCCCCTGTGCCACGACTGGCTTGGCCTATTAATTCAAATTACCATATGCCATATTAAATACATATTGCTTACACCGAGTGTGCAGTGCGGTGACCTTAGGACGCTAAATCAATAATTAATTACTAATTATAATCGCACTTGTCAGATTTATCAGCTGTTATCTAATATCGTGCCAATGTGAACCTTAGTTACATATTGCTTGATAAAAATATTAGCATTTTGCGCTACCTCTCTATTTAAAATATAACTGTGCCAAACTTCATACTTCGTAATTATGAATATTTCGTGAGTAAAAATATTAAATATTTTATTTCCTCGTGTGGGAATCGAACCCACAACCATCGGGCTTACAGTCACACGCTTGTGGCTCTGCGCCACAAATGGCTTCAAATTTAGAACAGTCTTTTTCATATAATGAAATTACTTTGTCATAGCCTCAATGGCTATAGCAAACTTCGCTAAACTCTTTCCACAGAGGTGGGTACTAACAACAAAAGTTGTAATAACCGAATGGAAGTTTCGATGTGGCGAGATGTGAACGTGCAACCAAGTTTAATGGTCCAGAACACTGGAACATTATACAAGCGTGGTGTACAATCATATTTTTCAATTCCTATATAAGTTGCAATTTATAATCAAATAATAATTATAGGGAAAGCCGTTACAACCTATTATAACGTCGTAAAATTATATTTTAGTAGAGAAAATATATATCTGTTAAAATATTTATATAAGATGTGTGTTGCTTTTTTTTAACAAAAACGGTTTATCATTCCTACCATCACCCTAATAAACCCTGCCCCACATCATCACGGTGGCCTCATAGCAGTCCTATACAGGCAACACAAGACAAATTAACATGTTAAAAGCATTTCTATCCAATATTGCAGTGCAGAAGTCAACTTGTCAAAGCTTAAAGAAAATTTATTTGTTCACTCCTCTCCTCTCTGAGGTCCTATGATTTATTTCACCCATTTGTCAAAGGCTTGGTGCTATTTTTCCTGGGCCAGCTTATTTTTGTTGACATATCGAAACACCGCAAACTTTAACACATGTGCCTCCTGATGTATAAACTTCCTCGTACTAATGCATAACAGGTTCTCTTATGTTATATTTATTTTATATCTTTTATCAGTAAGTGTGTAAAACCTACATAATCTAAATATTGAGTAACCGTCAGATAACTATCAAGTAATTATCAGATAGCTATCAGACAGACATTGTTTTCGTAAAGACATGTATCGGTTCTGAAAAATAATCTTACATTCATTTGCCATAATTTTCCATAAGACTTAGGTAATAAAATAGATTGGCAAAATCTATAATTAAAATAAAACGGTAAGCAAGGAAAATACTGTTTTAGAAAAAATATATGCATTGTTATAGGCATTTTTTATTGCTATAAAGAAATTAACGTTAGATAATAGCTGGTCTACAATAAGAAATAAGAAAATGGTACTTTATCTAATACTGTTAAAAACGTAAGCTGTTTGTTTCACAATTAAAAATTATTGAAAATTTTGATGTTGCGGTAAGACATAAGTAAATCATTTTTGACCATTGAGTTCTGCCTCTCAACATAAGTAGACGTAGTATCAAAATGATTTTAAAGTCCACACATACAAACTTGCTGGTACTAGTAATAAAAATAACATACTTAACATATGTACCAATACACTAAGACCGCTGTAAAATACCGTTTAGATGATTTTCATAAATTTAAAAAACAATCGATTGTTCTATAATAACAATTCACAGTAATTCATTATACTTATAAAGCAAATAAAAGAAGAGAACACTGAGAGCATTTACATAAAGAGTACGCAAGTGAGCGAGTCCCGAGAGGGCGCGTAATACATTGCTATGTTTGTTACTGCGACTTCTGTAGCAATAAAATTACTTATTGAAGTATTCGTCTAGACTCGATATTGTCACGGATTTTTCTTTTGTTTGTGGAGTATATTTGAAACAAAAATCTCTTTTAATATAAGGATAAATATAACTGTAGATAAATAGTACTAGTTTTGACACTTTTGATATTTTTACAGCTTCACGCTTTATCCCGCACACAGCATGGTAGGCAGAGGGAACACCGTGTTAACACACTCCGTACCCCACTTTCCACCGAATTCTAGAGGCATTGCGTGTTTAGTGACGGAATTCAACAACGCGTTTTTGCCTCGATACCAGAGTGAAGAAACGTATATACATTTAAGTAAATATATCGTTTGCTTGAGTGGGGATCGAACCCACATCCATCGCGTTACAGTCACACCCTCGTGCCTCTGCACCACACTGGCAACATATTTACATTTATAAATATTTTTATGTTGAAGTCGTATATGCACATGTAGTATTTTTTTAGCATATCACTATATCCCACCCATAGCTGGGTACATAGATGGCACGTGAGCACCTAATGTAAAGACGCCCCATTCCCTATTGACACTTCCGTTTCCAACGAATTTTTGAAACATTCGCATATTGAGTGGCAGAACTCAATGACGCGTTTTCCTCCTGAGGATATGAAAATCTTTATATATATAAAAGGAGATGTTCTCACTAACTGAGGTAAGACGCGCGCACAGCCGTAACCGTTGTGCGTAGAAACGTGAAATTTGGACAGATGTTTATTTTCATTATGTGGACACCCTCTCAGAAAGGATTTTAAAAAATTAACCCTAAAGAAAAAGGGGTTGAAGTTTGTTTGGAAGAATCTTTAAATCGGTATCAATTTTCATAAGATTTGAAATTCAGACTCTTAAAAGTATATAATAGAACACGTGTTTCATGATTTTTTAAAATTCACCCCCTAAATTAGAAATAATTTCGTAAACATATTTAATAAATATTCATATAGTTCAAGCAGGCGAAGCCGCCATATTTTGTGAGCTACCTACGACTACAGTCAAGATTAAAATATACATCTATATGTCAGGTTCTATTGAATATCTATAATTATTTAACATCACGGACAAACCCAAACGTTTCTGCTAGTCAAGTTGTAATTTGATATCCTTAGAAACAAAGAAATTACTTTTTTCCTTTAAAATATTCTATAGAACAAAATTCTTATACTTTATTAACTTCTCAAGTAAAAGTATGAACAATGTGACGTTTAATCTTCAGTCCGTATGAAGAACAGATGCGGAATGAAATATTCATCACTGGTAACGTAATACTGTTATTACTTGATATTGATCTTCTTTGTTGGATGGAAGTAAGAAATGTCTTAGGATTTCAAGAAATTTTCTTAATTTTTTAATATAAATTACTTGATCCATTTTGTTGGGTATTTGTTATATATAAGGTAGGATTTGAAGACCTTGCCTTGATATTTTAAATATAATAGGTTTTATTTAGATGCAGGTTTTTGTATATTTAGTGTCACTATAGTACATTTTTTTCACTCACAACATGCTCGTGGACTTCTTTAGAATAAACAATATATGTCTTTATCGCATAAAAAACGTACTAATTGATTTTCGAAATAGTGATTTTTATCGTTAGAACTGTGTGACAGTGAACACTGCTTGTTATTTTAAAAATGTATTTTTTAAATATAATAAAATGTTGCATATCAACCAAAAATAGTATATATTTTCAATATATCCTAACATAGGAAGCGTCGTTAAAGTTCGCCAGGCAACAACTTTAATTATAACTCATAAATTTAATCAAAAGCTTAGAAAAATACTTATATATTTCTACAATTCCCCCACTCCGTCTATACAGGTTACGTGACCCGCATACACGTTAGCGGTCTTGTTTACATATTATATGGGAGGATTAAGAATCGGTACAATAAAAGTTTTTCTATTTTGTTCGTTCATTAGACAAGGATTACCTAGAATTTTGCTTACTTTCCTATGGTAGTTCTAATTTGGGGGTTATTTTGTTTCTGTTTATTTGAGGTAGAAGTGGTCAGTGGCGTAAAATTTGACTGTATATGCGACGGTTGTGAGTTCGATTTCTATATGCGGTTAATACATAAATCATTACTTCTATAATAAAGTGTGCAAAAGCAATTTCTTTTAATCACTGTGTAACTTACGAAATATAATATTATATTTTTTAAAAAATCTGTAAAAATCTAAATGTTTATTCTGATATATCTTGTTATAAGATTTTCATCTTCTTTTGGAACTTCTATTTACGTGCTATTACAAAGTAAGGTCTGCCTGCAGCGGAGATAAAAAGGCGTTAAAATAACCGCGAGACACTGAAGTAACGTTGACATTCAAATTACACTCGGCACAGAATTTCAGTCTTATTTCCAGCGGCCTACAAATATTTAAATGACTCGCGCGACATACTGCTTGAGAAATATCGGCATAAATATCTGTATTAAATAATATATTACTTTCTAGTTATATTTGTTTTGTTTACTGTACTTAGTTGATAAAGAAGAATCGAACAACTTTTAGCTTTAACCATTTTGTTTTTTTTTTGTCTTATTTGTGATCAAAATCAAAAATTTAAAGGTTAAATAAAAAAATTAAATTATCTATATATTCACTTAATTCATAATATTTTTCAGATCCTCGCTTTACGAAGCCAGAGTTAAGTAATGTTACGTAAAAAAAGTAAATCAGAGTTTCCCATATTTGAGATACATATTTGCATTGTGTACCAAACATCAACATCACACTGAATCTTAATAACGTGGAGATATAAAAATAACTCCGCCGATTGGAGAACGCACCCATAACCATTACGTTTACTATCACTTGTTGTCTCACGATGCATGGCCTTAGTTAACTTTTAACAGCTTCACGCTTTATCCCGCTTGCAACAACAGTACACTTGCAGGCATTGCGTGTTGAGGTGAACCAAACGCCGCGCTTTGCCTCGGCACCAGAAAAAAATTAAATGTTGAATACGGTTTAAACGACAGTGTGTCAGAAGCCCCCAGGTCTCTTGCAGTTCCAGAAAAATTGCATAAATTTTAAAAGACATTTTAAGAATTTCTCGTGAAAATGTATAATTATCAACACTAGAAGTACGTTTTACTTATATTTCTTTTAGCTTTACGCTGTATCCCGCATGCAGCAGGGTAGACGGGGGCTAGCTAATATTCAGTCACTCAGTTTCTCACTTACGCTGAAATTTAGGAGAAATGAAAATATTAAACAATTCATTTCCTCGAGAGGGAATCGAACTCACAACTGTCACGTCTCCAATGACACGTGTGCCACTGCATCACGACGGCATCGAGATAAATCAAAATTATTTGGTTGTCACACTATGAGAGATAAAGTTTGGCTTAATACTCCGCCATTCAATATGTGAAAAATTTTTCGGAAAATGTACCTTTATGTAATTAGAGAACAAAGTATTTTAACGATACTTCTATGCCCTGCTAAATATGGGAAAAAGCTTATTTCAAATGCTACACCATTTCCTTATCTTCACTTAAAAAAAACTATTCAAAATAAGTACAAAAGTGGAGGTATGTCTTAACACTAAGTTCCCTCCGCCTCCCCTGCCGTGAGCGGGATATAGCGGGAAGCTGATAAAAAAAATGATTAATTACCCCAAATGCACTTAGATAGAATAATGTCAGCAACTTCCTTGACGCTTAATCTCGTTAAATATTCCGACTGAGCAATTAGTTTTTAATTGTACTCTTTTTTACGAATATCTTACAATTTTAAAATAGTTTTTTGAATATATATTTCTAGGAACATGAATAATAGAATTATTTTTTGTATTATATGAATTCTGTTATTTTCTGTTTATCTTTCGCGTTTCACGTCGCAGAATATTAGTAGTATAGAATACTAGTATTATGTCACTCCTTTTTCACTTAGGCCGCCGTTGTTTCAAGCTTCAGAAAATATATTCAAAAACCATATTTATTTGGAAAATCAATAGGGAGTTTAATATTTAGCAAAAACTTTATACAAAACAAAAAAAACAATATATTTTTATTTGAAAAATCACTAGCGCGTCAAACATTTTGCTAGCTCTCGGATTTAAAAGCAACTCAAGTGCATACTTAAGCATGTGGAATAGTAGAATTTGGCACTGCGAGACCGAAAATTGATGAATGAATTAAAACAAAATGTTGGAAAAAATTAAAAGTTGAATTTCAGTCACACTCCTCAAATAAGTTCAAATGACGAGTATATTACTTAAGAAATTTGAATGATATAAATATTTTTCCAGATCGATTAAAAAATATAGAATCGAATAGATATCTTTTTACTTATACAAAATGAGATCCCTAAAGAAAAATATAATATAAAAGAAAAATATATATATAAAACTAAGAGTATCTTCATAAAATTGCAAGAGCGGTACTGTACCGTACTGTATCAAAAATCGTAGTCAATATTGGATACGTATTCATATCTCATATCTACTGATGCGGGATTTTTTGAGAGTCGAGGAATTTTATGTTAAGCTCTCGTGTGTTCGTCAATATGCCGGTGTGTGAATACTGAACAACTCTATAGTAGACAGGCTGCGTAATAAAGTTATATGGTAACAAATCCCTTGAATATACTATATATAAAGATTTTTATGATAATCTACAATGGAGCCTGAATATTGGTCAATTTCTAACTTGTAGTATTATTGTCGTTTCTCTCTGTCTACACTGCTTAATGAAACATACATTGAAAATGAAAAAAAGGAAAAACTAAAGCTGTGAAATCATTTTTGCACTTACTTGAGATGCCAATTTAGTCATATAGTTATTAAAACGGCTTCTCACCATCGCTCTCAAGATCGATCTAGGAGTAGTATTACAAATACGAGTAATAAAATATATTGGTAATGAAATTAGCACGTCAACGTGACCGTTAAGTCAAATTGGTCACGCACGCACACCACCTACAGTGTTCCGTATAATAATAATTTGTCAATTTAAATAACAATCAGCAAAGTTGTAAAGAAACCGAGACAAGCATTTTTGAAGTAAATATTCTTTCAGAAAATCTTTTTTATGTTAAGTAAATAATAATATTTGAATTGTCTTGCAAACAATAGCACTAAACAGCTCTATTGTTAGCTGATTTCTTAATCTTAAGCTTTTTCTTATTAAATATAAATACTGTGAAATAAGCATGTCATTCCAGAAATTGTGACAAATACTCTAAAAAATGCAAAAATATAGATTTCTTAGTTGTTTATCAATTAAAATTCTGCAAGCTTGAGTTGTTGTCTGTAACACAGATATTATTATAACAATAGTGTACTGCTTTCAGACATTTATTGTTGAAAGAGATTTATTACAATAGAAATATTCAGGCATTAATTAGTGTTAAATATGTCTGTGTATAATAATAAGTAGATAGGAAGAAATGGCAAAAATATTAAAGAATTACGAATATATTTAGATGACACCTTTTTGCACCTCTTGCTTTAAAAATTATAGTTTTTGAGACCAAAGGTGACACAGATGCACAGTGTGACTGTTAATGAGACAGGTTGTGGATTCAATTCGCACTCGAAGAAGTTAATAGTAGTAGTATTCATAATATATATTTAATATATTAATTTTCTCGCTCTGCACGCAATGCTTCCCGAATGTGGTGGAAAGTAGAGAACGGAAATATTTTAATAGAAACGGAGTGTCTTAACATTAGGTTCCCAGGTTCCTCCTGTCTACCCTACTATGTGCGGGATACATTGTTGATACAATGTGAAGCTTAAATTATATATATTTTAATTCAACTAAGTCTGCCTTTAGATCTAGTCAAAAATAGACAAATGAGTTTATATTTGTTAGTGACATTATTATCACTAAATGACTTGATCGAATTATAATTTAAGAAAAGAGCAACGACAAAAGCCATCTTTACCTGAAAAACATGTAAAATTAATACACTCGTAACATAAAATTGTCACATTTACTTGAATTAATGACGTATTCTTTTATATATATTTTCATTATAAATTGCTTATATACTGAATTGACTGCATTCTTCTAGTACACGAAAGAACATCATCGAAAATTTTCTAACATTTGAAGTTAAAAGCGCTACTTGTTGCGAAATGGCTGTTGTTACAGTAATTGGATCTTGTACAGGCTTTATATGCCTTTATCATATATAAATGTAAATAAATTTTTGTCTTAGGACTCAAGAGATAAAGTTGTTTTTTAAGATAATTTCTTTGTTCCTCTAGAGTCAAATTGTTCGGAAATAATAAGTAAAGGTCTGCCTAGGTTCTTCCTATTGAATAATAAGATTTCAAAAGAAATATATGTTTATATGTTTCCTTTAGTAATAATTAGTATTATCTAGTGGTCAAGTTATTCAAGTATTTATATCAAACGTACGTATGATAAGATAAAGTGCGAATATTAGTGCCAATATATACTAACGGAGTACTAAGCTTTTTTAAAATCTTATAAAGGTCTAGAAAAGTGTTTGACTGTATCCCGCACACAGCAGGGTAGGCAAAGGGAACCTAGTGTAAAGATACCCCGTTCCCCACTTTCCGCCGAATTTTGGAAATATTGCTTCTTGAGTGGCGGAACTCAACGCCGCGCTTAGCCTCGATGCCATATCGAAAAAATGAACATATGAATGCAAATAAATGTTTCATTTCTTCGAGTGGATTTAAACCCACAACCAATCTATTTTACAGTCACACCTGCTTGTTGTTGCTTGCTACGACTGGCCCCACAATTATACAAAGTAATAATTATTTCATAGACAAATTAAAAAAATATTTAAGAAAATATTATTATACAGTATTGCCTACTTTTATTTAATTTAAAATATAAATTAAAAATATATATATATATATATATTGAAACTAAACAAAGAAAATGAAACACAAATACCGGTACAAAGGTCGTATTGCAAAGAACAATGAATGGAATGGGATCAAAATAAAATACAAAGTGTTGAATAAACGTCTGTAACCGAGCAACTTCATTTCGAGCTTAACTTTACCCTAATATTGAACTGGAAACGAATATTAAAACTTTATGATGAATATTAGTTAGAAAATCTGTATTATAAATTATGGGAACAAACATATTTATTTTATGTTTAAATTCATTTATATTTTAGATTCAAATTAGTTCTGATAATTCATACTAATACTATAAATGTGAATGTAAGTTTGTCTGTTACGCTTTTACGCCAAAACTAATAAACCATAATGGGTTTGAAAAATCTTTAAATTGGCTCCGCTTCTTATAAAATTTGAAGTTTGGACTCTTAAAAAAATTTCCCTAACCAATTTTCACTCGCAATTAGTTATACATATAACGTCAAAACGTCGAGTTACGAGTATATCGTTCGCTCGTGTTGCGTGAAATATCAAATATCCTGTTAAGCCTTTTGTACGTGACAGCTACTGTTAGAGAACTTTGCAACGGGTTAGAGCCCGAGGGACTTTGGGGGGTCAAGAATCTTTGAAGAAAGTACTTACGAACATTCCTAGGTAGGTTTCTTATTTTATTCCATCTTCTTAGCTTTATTGATGTAACAGTTGTATATAAATAGAACTAGTTATACCCGATAACTTATAATATTTGGAAAAGATAACTGTTAAATATTAAAGCGCATTAGATATAAATACCTGTATAGTAAACTAAGACATTATATTTATAATAGAATTACGACACGAGGCCGTCGTGGCGCAGCGGCACAAGAGTGTGACTGTAACACGACGGTTGTGGACTCGATCCCTACTCAAGGAAATGAAATATTCATTTACGTTTATATTTCCATTTCTTCGCTCTGGTGTCGAGGAAAAGCGCGGCGTTGAGTTCTGCCACTCAACACGTAATGCTTCCATAATCCGCCAGAAAGTGGGGAACAGAGTGTCTTTACACTAGGTTCCCTCTACGTGCCCCTGCTGTATGCGGGATACAGCGGGAAGCTGATTTATTTATTTTAGAATTACACATTTCTCACACTTCTCAAACGCATCATAATTGATCCATTCTTTTAGGAGCTACGATGTCACAGACAGACTCATAAAATGTCAAACTTATACAGGCTGGAATTAAACTCACCACTTTAAATGCAGTTTTATATGCAGTTTCAGTAAAAGAAGCGCTGCCTCTTCCACCCTGTATATTAATAACATATGCAATCCATTCTTAAAATAAAAATGGAAAACGATAAATCATAATTTTCAAGACAAGAAGCGGCGTTGAATTAACATTCTTTCTTGAATTCGGACGAAAAGCGGAAAGCGGAATGACTCTCTCTATTTACCTTGCTATAAAACACCGTTTTAACCGCGAAAAAGAGACAAGCGAGTAAAGGTTAGGCAAAACCAACTCTTTTAAAATTACTTTGATATGCTTCCTAGAACTAAGCGAGTTTATTTCTTATGATGGGATGGGACTTACACCCGGGTGCCATCGCGAGCAGCCCCATTAAGGACTACATTGGACTCGCAATAGTAAACATACTTATATTTCCACTAATACATAGTCGGGCGGAAAGGACTGAGCGCGCAGAAAGAGTTGAAATTAACTGACTCAGTTTTAGGGAGTGGAACGGAATAATTAAAACCGACTGGTTGTAGGTTCGATCCCCGATCGAGGAGATGAAATATTTATTTAAATTTGTTTCCATTCCCTCACTCTGATGTCGAGGCAAAGCGCGGCGTTGAGTTCTACCACTCAACACGCAATGTCTCCAGAGTGCATCAGAAAGTGAAGAACGGAGTGTCTTAACATAAGGTTCCCCCTGCCTACCCTGATGTGTGCGAGATGCCGCGTGAAACTGATTTAGTTTTAATTTTTGTTGGTGTAAATATAAATTTATTTTATTTAAATGGAATACGTTACGTCTAAGTCTTTATGTGTAAAACGGGCTCTAAGCGGGACTAAGTTATAAAAGTAACAAAATATTACTTTGATCTATATCTATACCGTAAGATATAGAAGATCCATAAATATAAGTTAAAAATAAGTTTTAAAATCACATTTACCACACACACTTTGGAAAGAATAGATTTCAACAAACATAAATCATCGTCTACGTGTATCTGATTACGACCGCTAATGCTCTCCACTCAGAAAAACCTTTCCTATCTTTCGCACATTTATTTAAATGAACACTTTCCATCTTTACACGAATAAAATTCTCTTACATTTAGATATATTGTAATTCAAGTGTAATTTTTGGTCATTTCTCTCATTTTCAGTTCATTGAATTCATGTTAAAATCGTATATGTCGGAGGAAATTGCGTAATAAGTATTAAACATAAATTAGTTAAGAATAAATAACGCAATCTTACTCTGTAAATGATGCAAAGCCTGAAGCAGTGCCTGGGACTTGTGAACCCAGGTGTAGGCTTCAGGGTACCCTTTCCGATATATCAACACACGCCATTTACTGCTCCAGCCTAATGCAATTACGAATAGGTCTTAACCACATTTGTAACTTAACGTAACGAGCAGTGCTCCGAGCCGTGGCAGAGCCAAGACTGCGCGTACAATGTCCGTGCGGCCCTTTACATTAGCACTTTGGTTGACTCACAATGACTCATAATGACAAGCGATGACGCGCCTAGAATGGCGTGACAGTTACAAAACTATTCATTTGATATTTACAATATTTTACGATGATTAGCTTTAAATATTATTTCTTGTTTCACTTGTTAAAACATCTTTTAAAATTAATTGACCAATCATGAATTTATTCTCAATATTGAAATTAATTATTACCCACGCCGACATATATGTGTAACTGGTAGCGGTATGTGGGTTTATGAAAATATATTTTACATTTATTTTATTCGCACAGTGATTATAGTTGAAAAAGAAATTTATTATAAAATTGGGAAATATATTATAAAAGTACTGTTCCATATTAAAAATAAAAATAAACAATTAAACATAAATTTATTGAAAATACTAATTTGTTTTATGATCTAAGTGACATTATATGTTGAATATTTCATAAAATATTATGTGAAGCCAGTCGTGTGTAGGGCACGAGTATACGAAAGTGGGGAACAAAAGTATCTAATGGAATTGGAGAGTTTTGACACTAGATTCCTAGGTTCCCTATGCACATTTATTCGATTCAGACTCGAAGAAATGTAAAATTTTCATTTCTTCGCTCTGATAACAAGATGAATTGTGTCGTTGGATTCCGCCACACAACATGCAATGCCTCCAGAATTCGACAAATAGTGGGGAACAGAGTGTCTTAATACTAGGTTCCCTCTGCCTACCCAGCTGCGTGCGGGATACAACGTTAAGTTGTTAAAATATTTTAAATGCTAAGCAGTAACTAATTTATATTTAAATTAAATGTAATTACTATTTTAATCTAAGATTACTTTAATCACCATTCATTAATTTTCCCGGCTTTTCTACTTTACACAAGATAATTAAGAAAAGGTCAATATTAGTTTTGAGAGGAACTCGAACCCGAGAGTCTTAAGGACACTTATAAAGACAAAATTGTTATCCATTTAAATGGATTCAATTACAAAGCTACAATTTGATATGTCATTTTAATTTGATAATTTAAAGGTCGTCGTGGCGCTGTGTGACGTCATTTGAGGGTAAGCGCATTCATTGGTTTGGGTTTTAAACCCTCTCTCGCGGGGATTAAAAATAAATAATTCATAGCCGTTAATATGTACATAAATTATAGCTAATCTATATTAGATATATTAGCTAATACGAAATATATATAACAAATCAACAGCTTGAGCCACCTCAGATGCAATGTAACACACATTTGAATAATTAAGTTAATCAGACTTGCAGACAAGAGTAGGACATGCGAGTGTATGTGTGTACCACACACATATAACTACGTGACTATAGCGTGCGGATGCTGTACCTGATTCTATTCACTTAAGTGGCGTAGCAGGTGTTCTAACACGAGAACAATATTAAATGGCTAATATAATTTATTTCCATATCATATTACCATATTGAAATCATTATTAGATTTTTCTCTTATTTATTTTCGGGTATTCTCAGATTCGGGTATTCTTCTTTGTAGAGTAGATGAAGATGGTAGAGTGTAAAATCACTTTTCGTCTTTTTCTTTAATATTCATTCTAATAGCACCGCGCTTTGACCACCATGCCATAGGAGCTAACAAGTATTTCTTTGTGGAAATCGAACTTACCACCATTATGTGTGTGCAGTCAAGCATTTTATAGCAACACCCTGATACCGCTTATAATATGTTTCATACTGAAATTTCAAGAGCTATATTAGTTTTAGTGAGCTTAGAAACGTTAGGACTCAGAGAAAACAAAAATACAGAATGTCCTCAGCAGGCATAAGGCGAATGAAGATAAGTATAAGAATAATAATTAAATATATCAGTTATTATTTTTGTGTTGACTATTACAATTATTATATTGTAGATAATAAATAAATGCAAAAATGAATATCAACAAGGTTCCTGAGTCAGATTTATATTTATTCAAAGTTCAAATAGAATAAATCTTGGTTGCGCTCACTCAGAGGCAATGCGGTCAACGTTTACAAATGTTTGGCGACATTCATCTATTCTTACTATCTCTCTGTTACGTCAGTACATGTTTTTATTACTTTAATTTTACTGAAAATAGAAAATTAAATTATTTATTAAAAAATCTAGAACTATAATCATATAACTACCATAAAGTGTTTCAAAGAGATTATTTTAAATTGAATAAGGTTAAGAGAGCCAGCCGTGGTGCAGGGGTACAAAATGTAATAATGTATAAGCATAAGAAGTTTTGGGTTCGATTCCCATTTGAGAAAATGAAATGATTATTATTTTCATTTATTCGCTCTGACTCGGCATCCATAATATTAATATTCAGTCAAATAAAAATATAAATTTAAAAAATCTTAACTAAAGAAAGTTTACATTCACAAAATCAAGATTTTAAAATGATGTTGATGAGTGATAGCAGAAGTAAAATTTGTATAAGCTGTTGGAATATTTGCAAGAATACCTAATGAATATGATACAAGTGTGACAGTAATTAATAACGGTCTGCCGCAAGTATTTTTCTGAAAATGTACGAGAATATTGGTTTTAAAATTTCTATAGATATAATTTCAAAATCTAAGAATAGGCGAATGCAGCGTTGAGTTCTGCCACTCAACACGCAATGCCTCCGGATTCGGCAGAAAGTGAGGAACGGAGTGTCTTAACACTAGGTTCCGCTGCCTACCCTGCTGTGTGCGGGATACAGCGTGAAGAATAGGAATGAATACATTTATTAATAGTTTAACTTAAACTATATCACTCTATTGATTATATTTAATATTCGGATAATATTTTTTAAATAACGTAAAATAGGTTGTGTCTTCTGTTCTATCAAAATTTAGCAACTGCTAAATTTGACAAAACCACCTACACTTAAAGATAACATAATATATTCGTATGTAGATATTGAAGCCATCAGGTGGATATCTGTTAAAGTTTTTTTCCATTTTTTCTCACAGTATTCTGTTTCGTTATTTTAATCCAATGTAGTAAAAATAAAATAATATAAAGAAAATTACAAATAAATTAAAAAATAAATTAACAAATAAATTACAATAGGTACCTGCTCTCTCACCTTTAGGGAGACTGGGACACCTATATTTAAGAGATTATATTGTGTCCGTTCCCGAAATACTGAACCGATTTTGATGAAACTTCGACTATTCCCTAAATTTAAATATACTTATAATGTGATTTATATCAGGTTTGGGTTATTGGAATAAATCAACTAAATTTGTTTCTCTGTAAATTAGAGAAACGACAATTACAGTTAATTATTCGTCTCTCTCTTTTATCTTTAATCTTTATCCGCTCTGCTTTAGTTTATAACAACTAATTACTCTTTTCTTACTTTGTTTTTGTCCTAGCACGTGTTCACTCTTTCATATCTTCTACGTGGCTGTCAATCAATTTGAGACATCTGACAAGTGTCATAGAAGCGCGCATAGATTATATTAAGCGCGCTATATTTAAAGAGAGTATATTCTCTTTACATACTTATTAAAAACAAAACCGATCATTACTATATGACTTAGTTTCAGAAAGAAATTGTGGACCATATTGTGTGTATGCCTGTCCACAGTTACGACAGTAAGTCCTCTTGTGCTCGGAAGCCGAACGTAAACAGATTATTATACTCACATTAGCGTATCTAGGGATATTTTCTGAGGGGAGCCTCAACTTTACCTTTGAACAGATGTCTGTGTAAACGTTGTCTTTTTTTTCGCGGCAATTTTTTTGTTAGTAAAATTTCTGGAGTGACACCTGACTGTTATGGTTTGGGCACGGATCATCCGGTTCCACACCTTTGTATGCCCATGCATACTCATATCTTACTATCTAATTCTACAAGCATCACATACATACTGTATGAAATTAATAATTCTATTTTTTTAAAGTTTATTAAAAATTTAAAATATAAATATCTCTAGATCTGCCCAAGGGAATGGAGTTGGATGACAGTATTTTTTATCACGTAATTTTGATCACTAACACGATCCTCTAATGTGCAGCACAGGGATATAGCGTGAAGCTAAAAAATTACAACAACGCCATTATAAGAGAACATTTACAAGAACAGACATAAAAAGTGAGATTTAAATGGTAATAAGATCGTATCGAAATGATTTTTTAATTTGTGAAGCAGTGAAATAGCAATCAAGTATATTTTACCAAAGAAAATGTTCTCGCGATCGTTAAATTATACGCAACATTAATGTCGTGAAAAGTCTGCGTTAAAATATTCAGAAGTTCCGGTCTTCATCACGTTTCCACCGATTTGAACCACAAAAAAGACGTTTTAGTTAAAAAATACTTAAGACTTGACGTCACCTTTAACTTTTCATACGCTATTTCATTTTTACTAAGCTTCACTTATCCCTAGCGGGGTAGTCAGAGAGGACGGAGCGCCAAACGCTACGGTTTCTACATACCTCTTTCGCCTCGTCCACGGTCATCAACCTCTTCATACGTGCCCTTCGGGGTTCCTCAAGCTTTTTACTTGACCTTCCTCCAGTATCTTTGATACTGTGTTTTCGAAGGTCAACCGAGGTGTCCCCCTACCTCTCTTACTATTCACTTTTCCAAGGAGGTGGAGGACGGAGCAAGCGGACAAATAGCTATTTTATTTTGCACAAAAAAATATAAAATAAGTATACCAACATAATTAAATTGTTACGTCTGCCTCCAATTGCAAACAGTAGTAAAAGAGATAAGGTATTTTAATATTATTCTAAGGTTAAAATAATATAAATTTTATTTGAGTCCATTGTGTCGCAATGGCGCAAACATGTGACTTCATGTGGGATCAAATTCATTTCAATTGGATTCCACTGAAGAACGAATTATTTAATATGTATGTCTTCGTTCAGATCTGAACCAGTATAAAGCTTAATTGTAAGTTTCTATGTGCATACATTTTCAAGTCTAGAACCGTCTTTTTGAGGAGTAAGTGGGCTGAACCTGCTGGTAGATACAAAAGATATTCATAGACTTAAGGCACATATACATCTAATGAAAATAGTCAATCTTCCTTGAATAAACCTTTGTCATTTTTATATTGCGTATAGTATA
>DWGR01001266.1:0-16825 GCA_018247715.1 Heliconius burneyi
TTGAACTTAAACACTGTAGATTTATAGCCTATTATAATAAAGATAATATAATTGAAGGATTAGTGCACATTTGTGAAATTGACATGTCACAAACTCTTAAAGTTTCCTCAAAGTTAATAGTTGCCAGCTTCTTGTTAAGGTGAAGAGTAAGCAGATGGTCGGGTTAATTTAATGCGAAATACAAATATATTCTAGTATGCTTATTTAAGTCCTTAATGTTTATTTAGTCTGTAGAGCAGCAGCACAGCGTCTTACTATAAATATGATGGTCTATTTCCACTTGGGAGTATATATTGTATTTTATATATATATATATATATATGCATCGGTGAGAAGACAATGCCACTGCTATACAAAATCGGTGATGTGTTGGGAACAGAGTATTTTAATATTAGGTTTCCCCAACATGCAATGTCCTATTCAGATATAAAGTGACTCAATAATAGGTTTTCTCTATTATACAGAGTGTTCTCTGCTATACAATGATGTTATACTATAAGAGATACAGCGTGAAACTGAATGAAGTGAATAAACCATCTAATAGTTTAAATGTTTCACGTGCTATGTAACTGATTAAATATCCTAGCAATACTGATGCATTTTGTTCCATTAGAAATATAAGAAAAAAAACATCGTAAATCGATATACCAATTGAATCAAAATAATGCACAAAATTATCATCTTATAATATCTGTTATAAACCTCCACGAAACTGCACAGAAGAGGTAGCACTCGTTAAATCTATTTCGATTCAGCTTTTGCCAAATTCATCGAAACAGCCGCAGATACTGGCAAGTGAATATTCACCAGTATTTGACTCCTTTTAAAAGGCCGACTTGAAGTGGATCGCTAACGAAGCTGGCAGACTGCTGGCACTTTCTCGCTCTCGTATCACTTGGCTGACTTTTTTATTGCAATAAGCTTTTTTTTATTAACAAGAGCCTTCGTTTTGTTTCTGTGGATTTTTGGTTTTCTTTTTTTTATATAAAATTATACAATTTTGATTTGAATATTGGGTTTGTATTTGTAAGGTTATAATAGTTTTGAATAGTTTTTTTTTATTTTTCAAATATTTATAAGAATATATTAATATTTTAAAGATTAACGGAAAATAAGAAGAGACAGACTTAAATTCAATAATGAAATAAAATTTTAATTAGTCTTATAAGACTTCAATGGGATATCTGTCTTCTCCTGAAAAGCTTTCTTAACCTCTACTACTTGTATTATGTTGTTCTAATAGTAAGACACCTTATAGATGTTGATACTACTTGATTACTTTGTTCAAGAAATAAAAACCAGATGAACCCTTCTAGTTTTCATCCTCATCATGTTACGAAATCATTTATGAGCCATTTACCTCATAATATATATGTATATGTTTGTACAATAAATTTTCATGAGTGATTTTAAATAATTTAAAACATATATATTGAAATGAAATTTAAATGTATGTCTGTTATTGTATGTGAACAATGTTTTTTTATTCAAATATATATAGTTACACGACACTAAAACACAAACAAACTGTACTAAATCTGTCTTCTTTCTGTTCTGTCTGTCTTTCTGTTTGTCCTGGCTAATCTACAGAACAGCAGAACCGATTTTTACAGGACTTTCATTGACCTAGAGGGAATTATGGAGCAATATATGAATGTAGCCTATTTATGACCTTTTTTGTAAGCTTTTATTCCTTTTCAGATTTTCCGCCGAATTCTCGCTTTGCCTATTTAGTAGAGCGAGGAAATAAAAACTACATATTGTACTTAAAATTAAAATCCCTTATTTACTACATTTAGTGCCCTGAGTGGGAATTTAACCCACAACCCACATCAGTTGCACGCTTGTGCCCATGGGCCACGAAAACTTCAATGATTTAATTTGCAATTTAAATTTCCACAAAATTTGCAATAAGCCATATTCATAAATTATCTAAACGCAATTATACAAATTAAATGATTGTCTGTATTATTAACCGATGATTTGAGTGTTTTGTTTAACCGCATCACATTATTTCCATTGTACAAGTAGTTTTGTATTGTTTTGAAACCAAATATCGTCTATCATTTGAACTATTACAATAAAATATTACTGTTATTCAATTGTTGTTTAAGTATGTGATTACGATTGTCTATTATTTTAATTGTGAATGCCTTTTTGGGAATTACTTTTGAATTTAGTTTTGGCTTTGAGCCTACTATAGAGATGTAAATTTTCGTGACTTACATTAATATTAGAGAAAGATTGTTCATTGAAGAGTACACGTGGCGTAATGGAACTGCGTCTGACTATAAACGTAGATTGAGCCCATGCGGTTCAATCCCTAATCGGGGAAATTAATTACTATTATTTACAAAATGTCTTGAATTCAGGGGACAAGCGAAGAATGGAATGTCTCGATGTAAGTGGACCGTTTGCCTTTGTTATAGAAAAATTTGTTTAAAACTGTCAAATTAAAATATCTTGCAAGTTCAATTAATAAAGTAAGTCATTATAATACCGATCTAGTGAGAGTTGGCCCACTGAGGTATAGGACTATACCAATTTCATGTTCGACTTATAAAGAAAAGAGTTGACAAACTTAATTTTGCGGGCGTATGCGTTTATTTTGAAGGAAATGAGTAAGAAATATAAGTTTGTTATGTTTTTTTTATGATATATATATTAATAACCAATTTTAGGATTATTCCCCTCATTTGTACTGTAAATTGTTACTGCTTGCGAAATTTTATAATTGTAGGTTTACTTTTCTATTAAGGTAATCAAAAGTTTAGATGCTTAATTGGGGACCGTAAACCTGATATGACGCGTTGAATTAACATTATGGGATTCCTAATATTTTATTTATTTTAACTTGATAACTTCATTTAATCTTGAGTCTATATGTCTGTCTGTCTTCGCCACAGATGTACTACATGCATAATATTTTGACTAAAAGTTAAACTTGTTTAAATTAGCACAATACGTTGTTAAAAAAATAATAACGGACTAGTCTATCACTAAAAATTTTCAAGCTTTATCAACGAAAATTTACAAAAAACCTTTTCTTCCCAAATTCTATATCGGATCCAATGTCAATTCAATTTTCGTTTAAGTAGGTTAAGGAAAGATATAATCCGTGTATTTGTAGTAACCCTTCTATAAATTTTCTCTAAAGTCACAGGGGCCACTAGAAAATAACGAGCCAGTAAATTTTTCTCAGTCAGATAGCTAAGAAACATACGGATGCCGCGTTCGGGTAATATTTTAAAGAAGCAATTATTCTGTCTTAACCCGCCGCCATTGCAGCGAAACTGAAGAACTAGATGATTTTTTGCAGAAGTACGTCAAAGGAGGGTATAATGATTTACGAGTATTTTTTTGGAATGCCCTAAAGCTCAAGTGATTTTTGACATATATCTTATATATTGTACGTTTGAGTTCAAATAAATTACATATTATTGTATAGAAATTGTTTTCGTATACTTTTCAATACTTGCAGATTCAGTCTGTCATATTATTATCTACCCTAATTTGTATGTCAGTCTAGTCTGAGACGTAGCAGCGGAAGTACGAATAAAGCTTTGTACTAAATTATACTTTTACTCAAAGCCCCTTTATATGTATTTGTCAGATATATAAAAGAATACATGGAGTGGGAAAAGGGATTGTTTTGTAAGAAAAGGTATATTATTTTTAAACAGTCGTTTTTTTGTATTATAATAGAAAAGATGTTCTATTTATTTAGTATATTATCTAATCATTTTCTTTATTTTTCTATATTATTCGCTATATACGCATTTGATTATTTTTCTTCTGCTACTTACGGTAGGATTACAGCTAAAATAGTACGTCATATTAAGTCAAGTGTGTCATTCCTGAGAGATTTACATTATTTACCAAAATCTATTTTTTTTTAATTAGTTATCTTTTTTCTTTCTGTTTAAAATTATATTGTTAAGATACTCAGTATTCCACCTTTCGCTTGATTTCAAGACTTAGCGTGTTGGTTGAAGGCAGTCATCATAGCAGCTGTTCTTCTTTTATATTAAAATAATTTATTCTCCCGACAATCGTACCTAGTCCCTTAAATCGCGCTTGCAGTCACATACTGGCGCCTCGATGGCGATTATTTATTTGTTATATAATAATCTTGATTTACCAATTTCACCTTTTGAGGTGCGGGACCCTAAAAATAAGTTTTACACACCCTAGATATAACTAAATAATTAATGTTAATTAAATTTTCATACTAAACTTATTTTTACAATAAAAAATATATATTACCGTTAATTAAAAGTTAGTTCCTCATCTCGCATACCAATGTGTCGCGCCCGGCTTCCGTACAGCACCTGTTACCCGTTTCTTTGTAAACTAACATTTTTTATACCAACAATAAACTTCCTTTATTTGAAAGTAATGATTTTAAGCATCGACTGTCGAACTTTACGTTGTTATTAAAAGAATATGAGAATTTTCGAAAATATATTGTACAATAAAAAAGGCATCGTGGTACAGTAAGTCAATGCAGCGTCTGACTGTAAGCGATTGTTGTGTTGTCTGCTGTAAAATAATTTAAAAAAATAAATAAACCGACTTTATACAATAAAGTAAAAAGTACATTTACATAGAGCAATATGTACTTTGATTACATTAAGCAAAAATAATTAAAGAAAGATTTTTTAATTTTGCAATCGGTGTCACTTATAACAACCATACTACAATATCAAATGACTAGCTTGTTTATTTTACTTGACAGTTTGACAGAAAGTCAAGTCGGTTTGATTTTGTTAAAAAATATTTTATTTTACGATTTTAAGTGATGGGTAGCCCTTAAAAGGATGCTTTTCCAACAAGTACGTAGAGGTTGTAAATCAATCTAAATTTGGCATATTGATAAGAATATACATAAAAAATATTCGGGCGCATTGAGAATCTTTCCTCTTTTTAAAGTCGGTTGAAAATAAGAACATCCTCTTTTTTGAAGTTGGTTGAAAAGGAATAGGAATCTCATTTCAAGCGAAACCTTTTAACAGTATTTTTTCTTGTAACTATTTGAGTAAGAGTAGGTATTACAACTACGTAGGCCATCTATGGTGAAAAATGAAAAAAAAAACGATTCCGACGAATTGAAAACTTCTACTTTTTTTGCAAGTTGGTTAAAAATATAAAAACCAGAATTATGTTTTGGTACTTAGCATGCATTTTGGCATAAGGTATAAAAAAAACTAAATTAGAGTTTTAAGTTTTTTAATCATAATATAATTTTGTATATGATTTGTCATAAAAGTTATATTTTTGTATATATATTAAGAAAGTATTAGTAGTGTGCCTCGAATTAGAGCGGTAAGTGGAGAACGGAGTGTCTTGATACTAGATTCTCTATTCTATGGAGAACATAGTGTAAATCTGAAGCATTTAAAATTTTTGAATCATGTTTAAATTTTGAAACTTCTATAATAGCCTGTTATTAAGCATTGACTTTTTAAGTAAAATTTACGTTTAAAATTTAAAAAAATACTTTGCAGATAGTATTGTTTGTATTTTAGAATGAAATGTTCTCGTTACAAGTAACTCAAGAACGGTAATTTCTTTCTTACAGTCAATAGTTTAAGATGCTCTCCAAAAGAACGAACAAAAGATTTTCAAGAAAAGATAATAATAGTAACTGAATTAGAATTATTTTATATTACGTTTCTTCTTTGAATTTTATTTGTCCAGTAACCTTATATATTATATAAAAAAATCCTTTTACATTAAAAAACCCAAATAATTAAAAAATAAACCGAAAAAGAATAATAAGTCGACAACATACAATAAGGGAAATACAATATAAAAATATCTAACTAATCTACTACTCTAATAAGCGAAGAGAAACACACAAAAATATGAAGTAAACAAGGAAAAGATATTTAAAAAAACAAAAACCCCGACCGCATAAAACTCATTTTTTAGTTAGAATTTATTATAGTAACGATAATCATGATATACCTTTTTTAAATCCTCGCATTGAGCTCTTGAATTTGATACCCATATTGTGGTATTCGAAACAAAAAAAATATCAGTAAGTAAAATGGCGTCCCACAGCCGCCATGATTTTTTTATGTCACCTATTTAAAAACACTTGGGCTGCTAAAACGAATTTAATGATATGTTAAATATGTAAATCCGTTCAGTGGTTCTGGAGATATGAGGTAATAAAGAATAGTACGTACATACAAGATACGCACGAAAAATATAACCCTTCCTTAGCAGTCGGGAATAACAAACAGTAAGCAACCACACACATTAATAGTAAGTAGATAGAAAATATTTGAAATTTGACACAATCGTCAACGTCGTGGGCTGTCATTCAGTAAACTGGCACCCGTGCCGGCTAGTAATGTTAAGTCAGAAATATCTCCTAAAGCATTTATTATAATAATAAGCAGTTCAGTACAATTCTATATCTAGATTGCTAGATAAAATGCTAAAGGTGAATATTATCCGTCCGTACGTATTAGGCCGTCGTGGCGCAGCGGCACAAGGGTGTGACTGTAACGCGACGATTGTGGGTTCGATCCCCGCTCGAGAAAGCGAAATATTTATTTACGGTTATATTTCCATTTCTTCGCTCTGGTGTCGAGGCAAAGCGTGGCGTCGAGTTCTGCCACTCAAAACGCGATGCCTCCAGAATTCGGCAGAAAGTGGGCAACGGATTGTCTTAACACTAGGTTTCCTCTGCCTACCCTGCTGTGTGCGAGATACAGCGTGAAGCTGATTTTTATTTTGATTTGGATATTATTTTTAATTTGATAAGGATTAATAACAACAATAACGATAACAATATTTTTATACAACATTGTTTGTATGTGTCTCTTAAGGTTGAGTCGGTGCACGCCATGTAAGCGATGCAGCAAGGCGATTTTCAGCTACTTTTTTTAAAAACGACGAGATTCCAGGATAAATAAGAAAAAAGATTCTCAAACCCTCAAATATCTTTATAGGAAATTTTATCATAATCGGATTAGCAATTTGGTAGAAAGCCAGACAGTGTCTGTGTCCGCGTCTGTTATTGCTTGTCTGACATACAGATTTGCTTATGCCATATCCATAACTCATAGTATTTCGTACTACAACGTATAACGTAGCAGGTGCTGGTAAGTATAGGAGGTTACCGTATCATAACACGCATTGGCCGCAACGCGTTCTAACGATGAAGGAATTAAGTTATCGATAATTTCGAAATGTTTCTATTAATTCAAACTCAACATATATGGTAATAAAAAGAAAATTCTTATAAAACATTTGTTCCGATTGCCCGTTCGAGGCATTGCAGTGTAAGTGGGGTTAATTTGAAGGGGAAATTTATTTCGTTTTGAATATGTAAAAGAATGATGATGTTCAACAAGACGTTAGTTTTGGGTTAGGTCTTTCTTGCAGGAAAGATATTTAAATAATTTGCACTTACCTGTAAGTCGCGGCGTTTAGCTCCGGCACTCATTACATTGAAAACACGATATGTGATTATTAGTCTTTAGCCCGTGGTCTTGCCGCATATTTTTCAATTTTCACATTTTGAGATATTATTCCATGGTAAAAAGTAACCTGCAATCCTGAGATAAATTCTCCAAAAAGCAATACAACTTTATATTCATTTATTAAATGCGGTTTAAATTTCAAATTAGGCAAGTCGTGGCACAACGGCACAAGCGGGTAAACGTTACATGTTGTGGATTCGATGCCTACGCACGAAAATTTAATATTTAATATTTTCATTTCTTTTTTCTAGTGTTGAGGCAAACAGCGTTGTTGAGTTCCGCCACTCAATATGTAATTAGTACAGAATTCGGAGTTAAGTAGGGAGCGGAGTGTCTTAACATCAGGCTCCCTCTGCCTACCTTGATACATGCTGGATACAGCGTGAAGCCGAAAAAAAATTAACCTAGGCCGTAGTGGTGCAGTGGTACAGCTTTTGCAGATTCGACTTGCCACTTAAGGGAAATCATTATTTTCATTATTTCGGTATGGTATCAAGACACAGCACGGCAATGGGGATGGAGTGTCTTAACACTCCACTCTTCCCTCTGCCAACCCTTCCGTATGAAGGATACAGCGTGAAGCTAATTTATTTAATTTAATTTTAACACTTATCTTAAAACTACACTAAAATATCGAATAAGTAATGAGTACAATGAAATGTAAAATGCTCTAAAATCAAACGTAAGAGTAAAGCTAACTGGTCCACTTTATGCCCATTTCCTAGCTTTGTTCCACTAATTTGTAATCAACTCAATACGTGACTATTACAGCTCTGTTCCGTTAACCGAAATTCGTGGAACGAAATATCGATTTCATAGGTTATTTAGGTTTGAGGGTAAATGTGAAAAAGTAAAGAGGTATGACAGTCAATAGTTTTATAACATTTTTTACGTTGAAGAAATTAAAAGACGTGGCGCAAGGGCGCTAAGTGAGACTGTGAACCGATTGATTGTGGGTTCGATTCCAACTCGCGGATATGAAATATCTATTTAAAATTTATATTTCCATTTCTTTGATTTAGTGTCGAGGCAAATGGCGGTGTTGACTTTCGCCACTCAACACGCAATGCCTCTAGAACACGACAAAAAATAGGGTATGGAATATCTTAACAGTAGGTTCCCTCTACCTACCCTGCTGTGTGTGCGTAAAACTAATTTATTCTAAAATTTTAATATTACAACAGATTATACTTTCTTACTGTCGATAATGCGATTATGGAACCTGATTCTTAGAAGATTTTAAATCTCGGTATTTTGTATCATCATACAAATCGGAATCGGGATTGGAATATACACGCGAAACACTGCGTTTTCCGTGCAGGCGTACTTATCACCTAGCTAATTGGAAAACGTGAAATTACGTAACATATTTCGTATAAATACAATAATTTTTGCGAGCAAAATCAAAAGAGAATCAAACACAAAAATCAAATACCCAAAAGAGTTAAATTACTATTTACCTGTATTATCTATACATCTAATTAAAATTAACATTGAGTGCATGTAAAATATATTTACACGATACCAAACTACAAATAAACAATTTTAATGATTTTGTTTGTCTGTCTTTCTGTTTGTTCGTTCTATCCTTCGGACCAGATGAATCAATTATTATGGGACCGATATTCTTTTATTATAAAAGCGAATAGATTTTAGATTGTTAAATATACCTTATTATAAGAAATATATTTAAAAATATGAAAAAGACACTCTTCCAAGGGCGGGACGAGGGTCCAAGACATCGGTAGCTAGGGCTCCAGTAAAACTGCCTTCTGCATTCTGTTCTTGATCCAACAGCTAAGCGATATTTTGCTTTTGAATCGTTAACTGAAACCACTATCGGCACAATGATAGTCGCATTGACATCCCACATGGCGGTAATCTCATGGACTATGATAGGACCTTATAAGACTATGATAGGACCTTATATGATAGATAGAGGGACTAAGACTGGAAGAAGTTAAACATAAAGGATATTTTTTATTCAACATTTTTTGCGATCTCGGAATTAAATTACGATGTATTAAGTGCATAACAGTATAGATGTCCGTACTAAAGTACCTGATTAATATTTTTTCCTTAAAGACACTTAAATAAATATTCATATGGTACTATCAGACAGAGCCGCGTGGAGGCCGCTAGTATTTATATTATACAAAAATGATACAATATGTATGTTTATAATTTAATAATAATATAATTTTATAATATTTATAATATAATACTGTAACATTATTCGCATATCTTTTTGTCATAATTACTCCTTTAATCACTAAAAGTAGTCTGTAGGAAATGGTTTGAATAAAATTACCTTTGCATTCATCTTATAAACATATCATGTTATACTAAAAAGAATATTATGTTATTTTCTAAATCAATATAGTGGGCATCGTAGCGCTGTTTTGTTCCACTGGACATGCAGGAATTATTTATTTAATTTCTCAAACAAATTGCGGCGTTGAGCTCCGCCACTCAATACGCTATATATTTTTAGCCTTTAGAAAAGGTGGAGAACGGAGTATCTTGATACTAGGTCCAGCACACTCTCTGCCTGTTATATTCGGGATACAGTGTGAATTAAAAAAAGACTATCTTTATAGAGTTATTTCTACACGACTGCATATTCAGAGCCCTCCGCATATTCGATTATCAAAAGATTGCAAATTGAGGGGCAAAACTGGAAGTAAATTAAATATCTATTCATTCTCCCGTGCAGAGATTGAACTCACTACAAACGTGTATACTGTGAGATGCCGCCCCACTGCGCCACTACAATCTAAATATGTTTTTTTAAATAATAATGCAATATTTATTTTTGAAAACAATAATACAAATTAGAACAATTTTTTCAATTGATCTAAGGCAGGATTTTTTGCCATAACTTACATAAGGATCCAGGACAGGAAACTGATAACGAATCATGTGACCGTTCCACGTGAATAATAGCGGTAGAATAAATTTACACCAACGCTGATGGCTTTTAGAGGTTTTTAAGAATAAAATAAAAATAAAATAAAAGTGGGAACCTAGCTCTTACTCGTAAATATTAGAAAATATATTTTTATAACCGTTTGAAAATAGAATTACTATTGCATATCATGGAAAGTAAGCTGGCAACTTGTCCATCAAAACATTTTAAGTATAAGAATTCTTATATTTTATATTCAATATATAAAGCGTGAAGATAAAGGACAAACAATAGCTGTCTATTCTTATAACAGAACAAGCAGACGCTCTTTCCTCTGCGTTCCCCCCAAATTCGAGATATTAGGTGTTTGGTGTACAGAACTCAACGCCGCGCTTTATATCATCAGAGCGAGGACATGGAAATAATGTATTCCACTGAATGGGCATCGAACTCACAACTATTGTGCTTATAGACAAATACTGAAACCAAAGTATTTATATATAAGCCATTTCGAACATTCTATTGTGCTCGTAACTATCCTTCCAAATATAATAGAATAGTAACAAAAGTAACAGGGAATAACGAAGCTTTTCCTGTTTTTCCGAAACGCTTCTGGTGCCGGTACGAATGTTTCTAAAATATTTTTTCTTATTTGTTTGTTATATTATTATTATTTTTATGGGAAAAGGACAAGGCAAACGAGCGTTCGGGTCACCTGAAGGTAAGGTATCACCGCCGCCCACGACCCCGTACAACACCAAAGGAGCTACAGGTGCATTGCCGGATTTTAAGGTGGAGATAGATGCGCTTTTAGAAGGTACCCATGTCATATCGACCTGGGAACACAGCCGCGGGTAGGCTATTCCACAGTTCCGTGGCACATGGAAGGAAATTATAGTAGTGGAGTGCCACATATCTAGGTGGTGTGGATGATATAAGGCTTGTTATATTAGGCTTTAAGATGATAATTCCGTTTTGTATTTATATAATATGGACTTTTGTGAGAGATAAATATCGTAAGCCACATAATAATGTACATAATGCAAGTTGCTAATAATATGTAATATACTATTACTTTAACAGTATGTATTTAAATCCGTTAGGCCAGTCATGGCCAGTCATGGACGGGGCACAAGTGTATGATATTTCTTTTAATTAACATTTTAATTTCTTCGCTCTGGTGTCAAGGCAAAGCGCGGCGTTGAGTGTCGCAGTCGAGTGACTCAATACGGAATGCCTCCAGATTTAGACGAAAATTGGGGAGTGTCTTAACACTAAGTTCCCTCTGCCTACCTGCTGTGTACGGGATACTGCGTTTATTTAAAATCTGTTATTTTCAACATGAGTATTTATTTAGCTTTTGTTTGGTGTTTTTAATCTATCGATAGTAATTGGTTAATGTTATTTTTTTACCTTTTTAGGAAACATATACAAAATTTTTTAGAATGAAGTGGGATTGGAACTCACGCCTATTGGAATCCGTCCAAGCGCTCTGGCCAACTAAGCCATACGTTTTCATCGGAGTACGTCGAAATTCTTATATTATTGTTAAAATTTATTTTTGTTGTTAGCTTTTCTGAAGGAAAATTTTTACAATTTTCCGCTACCCAAAGATAATTGCAAAGAATTATTATTTGACAAGAGAGAATGCTATTCATGAAATGTTTTTAAGCAATATAGACTTTTATACATTTTTAAATTGTTATTCCACACGTTCTCTAACCAAAAAAATAATATTTTTAAAATCTGTAAATAAAATAAATATTATGCATTGCAATATAAAGGGAAATATTAAGAGAAAACAGTTGTACATATTAAATATGTTGGTTGACAAAAACCTAGAATTTACGTGTTTTATTATTAATTTGAATGTACATTTTAAATGCTTAATAAAATCATATTCTATAAATTTTAAATAATATAAACAAAGCCTTATTCACAAATTTATGCACTTTGAAATCTTCTAAGCTTCAGCCCAAAATACCCTAAGGTCCCCATAAGGCCCCCATTAACTTTTACGAATAGTAATAATCGTCACCTTATCTTTGACTTCTATAAATTAAGCGATCTCTTCGAGTAAATATGGCTATAGGGAAAAACTCTTAACCAATTAACATTTTCTGTGAATAATATATTTATTCGAGTCTTTTATCCCTCCGTTCTTTACTTTCGAAGAAGCGTGGAAAACGAGATTATACCTAGACGAGGTTGCTATCATCCATATCTAAACTAATATTATAAAGATGAAGAATTTACTGTACTGTATTTCTATAAGCATTAACGGCATATTCTTAAAGATATTTTGTATAAAAAATAAAAATACCAAATGTCTTCGCCTCCTTCCCGTTCTGATACTAATCCCAACGCAGCTAATTGAAAATTTCCTAGTCTTACCGCTAATATTGAATTTGGTCTGTATATTAAGATTTTCATCGTAGCTCGATAAGAAATCATATAGCTTACTAGGCTAGTACGCTTGGACGGTTTCAAGGAGCGTGAATTCGATAATTACTAAGTACAAATTATTATATGTTTCTAAATATTAAATATTTTCTGCTGTAGGATGGTCTGCTTAAATGTAGCTAGATAACAGAGTTTTGTCATCCACACACTACGTTTCTAAACAAACTGAGAGTGGAAAATGTGAAAAAGTGACTTAACATTAGCAACAAGATATGTGAAGATAAAATAAAATATTAAAACTTTCGATAGTACTATGTATTTAGTGAAATGTTAACCTAACGAAATCGTTTCGGACAGAGTCATTTCGGAAGTTTAAACGGGCTTAATGAGCCCATTTTTTGTTATGGTAATTGCGTGTTACGTTATCGAGGTATATTTAAGTTCAATAGTATTATGTTAAAAACGTAATTGGGGAAGAACAAGAACTTTAGTGTCATTGTTATGCATTTGGAATGTTTTGGGTTAGCAGAGGGTAACCAAAGAGTACCTAATGTTAAGACATTAAATGAAAAACTATACGGATATTGAGTAGCGGAACTTAACGCCGCTGTTTATCAAGCAGAAAAAATAAGTTATTAATACCATGGGAAAGTGTGTGGGGGAGACCTCGGTTGACCGTCGAAAACACTGTAGCAAAGATACTGAAGGACGGTCACGTAAAAAGCATGAGGACCCCGGGGGGCATGTATGACGAGGTAGATGACAGTGGACGAGGCAAAAGAGGTATGTAGAGACCGTAGCGTTTGGCGCTCCGTCCTCTCTGACTACCCCGCAAGGGATGAAGCGTAAAGTTAAGTTAAGTAATGCCGGGCTCCGGCGCCCAACCACCTCAAAAGCTGGCAACGCACCAGTAGCTCCTCTGGTGTTACGCGGTGTCGTGGGCGGCGGTGATCACCTACTATCAGGTGACCCGTACGCTCGTTTGCCATGCTTTTTCCATAAAAAAAAGTTATTAATACCACCAAATGGTAGCGCACTTAAATATAACAATACTATTGAAATCACGATCTGATTATTTGGCTATTCATTCGGTTTTCGATATCGCAAAATGTGAGAGATGCCTTTGTGGCGCAGCGACACAGCGTCTGACTATAAGAGGAACCCTTAAGGGTTCAACAACTGTCCCACTCGGTGGAACTAATTATTATTATTTTCTGGTTTTGGTAACAAGACAAAGCGCGGTGTTGAGTACTTACTACGGGATTCAGCGTGAAGCAATAAAAATGTGAGATACAAAATGAAATTATTGCTCTAGTTTTTTTTTGGTCTTTCCAAGACACTTACAATAGTACAATTTTAGCTTTGTTTGTCAAAATGTCTACTTTATAGCCTTAAATAACAATTTATAACAATAGGCGTAACAATATGGTAAAATATATTGCTTTTTAATTTATTAAAATGTTACTTATTTCTACTTAAATTAATTTATATCTGGAACTGAGAAGAATTTTATACACAAATAAATATTTTATTTTAGGGCTTAAATTTATTTAAAAAAGATCCTTGAAAGTGTTTCGCTTAATTTTTTACTTATTATGTTTTTAGATAATGAAATACTGACAAATATATTTGAATAAATGTATATTTTATTTTTAGTCTAGACTGGCCTATATAAAAGTAATTACTAATACACGCATAATGTAACAAAGCTTATATTTAAAAATTTACATATGATAATCAAATCCCAACCCAAAATAACAATAAAAAATGTTACACAGCGTAACTATGAACGGTCGTACAGTGAATACAACACAACCATTGATATGATGTAAATATACTTACTCGATAGAGGACTAAACGTCACAAGAAAGATTAAAATTCGCAGTTCCTGAGATTAGTGCGTTCTACCAATAAATCTCTTTCCAGTTCGAGTCCCACAGCGCCCTAACAGTCGTCGACTTCCTCACAGGCAGCCACTTGTGCTGCATTTCTACAGGGACAGAGCACCCTCTTTCCTACCCAACCGGTGTCACTGTAAAAGGGCTAACAGCATGAACCTCATGTTCAAAACAAAGCGAGTGAATGTTATGACGAAATCTCAGTTTATGTCTAAGATGTACTCCTATAATACCTTGCGAAGGGCAGCTGGAAACTTTATCGCAACTACGCTATAGACTATTGATAATAACATCCTTTTCAATTCTACATTTAAAATATTAAATTTGTTTTTTATGTTGTTAGTTACATCCACATATGATTTTTTTGGAAATATAATGGTGAATTTTATTTTTAATTATTTTTCTTTGTAATTTTTGTTTAAATATTTTTTTCTTGTTTATTTGGCTAACTAAGAAAAACTGGTTATCTGTAAAGTAGGTTTATGGAAATATTTCTTGTGTTATGACACTCCGTTCCCCACATTCTGCTGAATTCTGGAGGTATTGCATTGAGACATTGAGTGACAGAATTCAACGTCGCGCTTTGCCTCGACTCCAGAGCGAAGAAATGAAAATATAAACGTAAATAAATATTTCACTTCTTCTACTGAGGCTCAAACCTACAACCGTCACGTTACAGTCACACTCTTGTGCCGCTGCGCCACAACGGCCTCAATAACTCTACACAACATACCGGTGTTTACATTCTGGTGTTACTTTAAGCAATGGTTCTTAAGCTTTCAAAAACATAACGCGCTATACTTACAACACAGCGAATCCTTTGAATATATTTAAGCAATAATGAACCGTATTGTAACGAAATTAGAACTCAGTAATTTGGCACAATTTTCTTCCATTTACATTATGAAATATATATTATATTTCAGTTTACGACTTAGCTGAATCGTCGAAATAAGTTTTGTAGTATAAGTAAGGTTTTGTTACTTTAATTCTCCCTTTTCATTTGAAATGAAAATAAGACCTTATATTTCACGAAATATTCTCTTAATGCAAACATTAAGATTTCTAGTTTTAGGTTACCCTATTATCACAGTGTAGGATGATTGTGGGCTTCATTCATATTCGAAAATATGTTTTTCTTTAGGTTTTACGCTTTTTCTCGCACGTAATCGGAGATAGACAGAGACAAAGTAGGTACATTAGAATGTTTTTTAGGCTTCTGTACTTAAATATATATATATATATATATATATATATATATATATATATATATATATATATATATATATATATATATATATATATATATATATATATATATATATATATATATATATATATATATATATATATATATTTCTATAATCACTTCGTTGTTGGTCTGTCCGTCGCTTAAGATGATTTATCTCAAGATTGCAATTTTTAATTTTATACTTTATTACATTTTTAGCGTCACGCTGTACCCATCCTATCTACACAGTAGGTTAGGTAGAGGTAACTGAGGGTTAAGGCACTCCGTTCCTCATTTTCTGCTGAATTCTGGAGGCCTTGATTGTTGAATGGTGGAACTCAACGCTTTGCCTCGACACCAAAATGAAGAAAATATAATGGAAATATAAAATAATGAATTTCCTCGAGTGGGAAACGAACCTACAATCTGTCGCGTTTACAGTATCTATCTATTTGTGCCCCTGCGCTACGACCGGCCTCAATATTTTATGGTAATATTATTTAATATTTAATATATTTACCGATTCTATATTGTCTCAACATCAATAGGTATAGCTGTAACAAATAAGAGTATGCGAGAAATGAGTTATACACTTCGATCAACTGTACACTGAAAAGTTTATCGAAGGTTAAAAGGAAAAATATCCTTTTGACTTTCAAACGTGACGTATGAAAGTCAAAAGGATGAAACTTACAATGACAACATGACGCTTCGTTTATAGGGTGTAGCTAGAACATTTAATAATTACATTTTCTTTTTTTCTTGATACTGCTGGATTTTACATTTATATAGTTGACTATGTGTTATTGCTATTCATTGAAATAAGGCGCTAAGTACAATTACAAAACAACTTGTGCACGCTTGTGCCCCCTGCGCCACGCTCAGC